>PVJX010020354.1:0-33473 GCA_004027295.1 Dolichotis patagonum | reverse complement strand
AGCCACTGAGCCACACCCCGAGCCCCAAGGCTGTTCTTTTGATTTTGGATTTTCTTTCCCAGGTGGATATCCAGTTGATCCAAAACCAGTCATTGAAAAGAACTTTCCTTTTTCTAATGCTCTACTGGACTAATTTTACTGGAATTATAAATCAAGGATCCATCTATGTGCTATCTCCTCAGTCCTTTTTATTTTTGTTTATTGCAAGACAAGTTCTCACTAAGTTATCTAGGCTAGCCTCAAATTTCGAATCCTCCTGCCTCAGCCCTCTGAGTAGCTGGGATCTCAGGGATGTGCTAGCTAGCATGCCTTTGCTGAGACAGTCTTCGTTAGGCTAAGGAAACTACTTTTTAAATTGCTAGGAACTGTGTATGTTTGTTTCATGATACTGGGAACTGAATCCAGGGATGTTCTACCACTGAGCTACATTCCTAGCCCTTTACAATTCTTTATATTGAGACAAAAATCTCACTAAGTTGCCCTGGGGGGACTTGAACTTGTGATCTTTCTGCCTCAGCTTTCAAGAGTCCTAAGATTACATGCATGTGCCACCATGCCTGGCTTGATTGTTCCTTTTCTTTTGTTTGTTTGTTTGTTTGTTTTTGGAGAAAAAAAAAGGGTCTCTCTATGCAGTTCAGGCTGGCCTTGAGCTCACTTTGTAGCCCAGGCTGGTCTCAAATTCACAACAATCCTCCTGCCTCAGCCTTCTGAGTGCTTGAATTACAGCCGTGAGCCACCATGCCCAGCTTTGGTTGTTTCTTTAAATCATGAATGACTATTTTATTATTTTTTGCTTCTACAGAGATATATGAGTCTATAATTTTTCATATTTATACTGGCTGGAGTATACTGGCTGGAGGCCCCTGTTGATAGTGATCATTACTCCTATTAATTAGTTTTGGAATGTTAAGCTAATCTGTCATTCCAGGAATAAGTCCTACTTGGCAGTGTTATTTTATCCATAATTATTTTTGTTGAGATTTTTGCATCTATGCTCATGAAAGAGTGGCTTTTAATTTTATTGTCAAGTTCGGTATCAAGATTTTGATGAGGTCAAAATGAATTAGGAAGTATCCCTTTTTTTGTTTTTTGCAAGAGTTTGTATAACTTGGTGCTGTTTTTTTCTCTAAACGTTGGGGTGGCAGCTCTCCTGACGAGATACTGGACAGCCAGCATTGCAGACCCTTTTTTGATTTATCTTTTCCTTTCCAGTGCTGTGGAACCCAGCTAGGTGATCATACAGGACAGCAGTGACACCACCAAGGACTCTACACTCTGCGTACCACCAGGCATCCTGCCCGGCCCCGCCAAGCCATCTCCACACTCCTTGGACAGGATGAGTGCCCTCGATGGTGTCCCCTTCAAGGTGCCCAAGGGCTTCGTGGTCAGCACAGAGCCTCTCCCCACGCTGGAGCTCAGTGTCCCTGCCTGCAGGGAGCTCCTGCTGGGTTCCATGGTAAGGGGGTCTCTCGCTCCTTGTCGGCGAGTTGAGCTTACATGAAGGTTTCGGGGAGAAGCCTATTGCATAGGTGGGTCTGGGGAGAATGCAATATTCACATGATCCTGAAAAATAAAAGAACTGTGGAGCTGGCTGGAGGCCCCTGTGCCTGGAGCCCCATGGGGCTATTGGGTGTTTGCTGCCCCCTGGCTGCCGGATGCTTAGGAAACCAGTTTGGGTTTCACTCATTGCACATGAAGAACCTAAGACTCAAGAGAAAGGTGACTATTCATAATGCTTGGCAGTTACAAGACTAAAAGCCAGCTCCCAACTCCACTTCTCTGCATGTCAGTTAGGAGTAGGGCAGAGACCAGGTGTGAGTCAGGTGAAGTGCGAAGGTTAAACTGGGGGCGGGGGGCTGCCCCTGCAGGGAAGTGAGGAAGAGAGCACAGTCCAGCCAGGCCAGGGATAGGAACTAGAGGGCACAGTAGACGCAGTGCGGTGTTTCCCCACCGGCAGACCCTGGAACTGTAGAGAAGCGTCCAGAACCGAAGCAAGCGCTGAGAAGGCCTGTGCCCTGTGTGGCAGGGGTGCCTGCTTTCCCCGGGCAGCCTGTACTGCCATCTCTCTGCAATCCCAGCTTGTCCTCCCTACTCGGCTCAGGCTGCACTGTGCAAAGCTTATCCTGACAGGGCCCTCTCCTGGAAGCAAAAGCAGCACCCTCTGCCCAGGCCACGCCACCTCCATCCTGCCTGTGCTTCTACTCTGGGCAGCCACCCTCCCGGGAGTCTCTTGCCCTTCCTGGGCTGCCTTCCTTCAGCTGAGGGACAGATCTGACAAACAGAAGAGCCTGTGACTCCACGATGATGGCAGCCTCCCCTGATAAATCCTCGGAGATCCCCAGGCTGTATTCCCAAGGGCCTGGAACTTGGAAAACATTGCCCATGGTGACAATGACACAGATTGTAGTTCCGTCTCCCAGTGGCCCAAAGGGAAAAAATAATACCAGCCTCCATTCCTTGAGCATGTATGTGTACCAGGCTGTGCCGGGCACCCCGCATGAGTTTGTCTTCTCTCACATTTCTATCATGACCCATTTAGCAGGTGGGTGTTCCTGCACCATGGCACAGGAAAGCAAAGCTCCCACCTGAGTGACCCTTGTGGTTAGGGTGAGCGGCACAGCCAAGTTCCAACAGGAGTCTGTCAAACCTCAGAGCCCTCCATCCTGCTGCCTTCCCAACGGGCCCTTCCTTCCCAGTCTGTTTCGTCCTCAGTTTCTCTCGCATCAACTTCATTTTTCCTTTTGTTAGTTGTCTTAAAAAATACATTAATGTGGTTTAAAAACTAACATGTGTAAAGTGGATCGACAAACATTTTTTGTAAGGGGCCAGATCATAAAACCTCTGTGGCTATTACTCTGCTGTCGCGAGTAGAAGAGGCTGTACCACAACGGCTGGCCACGACGGCTGGCCACGGCCATGTTCCAATGAAATCTTATTTACAAAAACCAGACGGCAGGGCACTTTGGCCTGCAGGCAGCTTGCCTACTCCTGAGAGATGAAAAGCCTCCCAGCACCGTCCATCTGCTCTGTTCCCCGCCTCCACCTCTCATGCAACCTCCGTGACACTTTTGTTTGGCTTCACTTTGCTTTGCTTTCATAGTATCTAGGATTGATCCCAGGGCCTTGGCACTGCCTCCTCAGTAGTATTAGGATTTTGCTAAATTGCCCACTCTGGGATTAAACTTGCAATCCTGTCTTAGCCTCCTAGAGTGCTGAGATTAGAGGCCCATACCACCATGCTTGGCTTCTATTATTCACTTTTAATGTTTTCTTCCAGAGATTCTTGTTTGATTATGCAAACAAATGCAGCTATTTCCTCTTTATTTTTTTTTAAACACAGCGTGTAACTTTTTATATAGTTCTTGGTTTTTTCACTTGATGTGCTATAAAATCTTTCTATATGAGTATATAGAAAGCTTCGATTTTGCTTTGCACTGCATACCTGGTGTTATTTGGATTAATCATACTTTATTGAACTAGTCCCCTGTGGATGGACAGTTAGGGTAGGTTCTTAGTCTTCTGCCGTTAGGAACAGTGCTTCAGCGAACCACAGACTGCAGGTCCATGTTCTTCAAAATTGTTTGCATATGTTGCCACATTGTCCTCTGTAAAGTCACAGTGATTTACATCCCAATCCGCGCTTTCCTCCTGTCCCAGTCCCTGGGGCCATAGGCAAGTGTCAGCAGACAGATGTGCCCAGGGCAAGACACATGGTATCTCAGGGTAGTTGTCTTTTGCCTTTCTCTTGTGATGAATGAAATTCAGCAACTTTTCAGATGGTTAAGACGCTTTTGTATTTTCTTTCCTGTGGACGCTTATCTTTCGCCCACTTTTTCTATTTGGCGGTTAATCTTTTTTTTTTTTTTTGGTGCCGGGGATCAAACTTACAACCTGGCGCTTGCCCCTTTATTATCTGTTTTTAAGCATTTACTCTGTTTAGTGAAGTTAGCCCTTTATCTATGATATGAGTGCCACTACTCCCAATGTGTCATTGGTCCTTTGACCTTGCTTTTGGGCTGTTTGTCATGTGTATTTTGTGCATCAGATTGCTCATGGTGGTAGGGCTGGGGATACTGGTAATAGCAGAACTGTCTTTTATAGTTTCTAGGTTTTCATCTAAAGTCAGAAAGGCTTTGCCCACCTGAGATGTAAGGGTATCACTCCTAGGTGTTTTCATGGTTTCGTTTCATGTATTTGAATCTTTGACCCTTTGTGCATATAGCATAGAATGGATCCAGTTTTTTTTCCTAGTGGGCTAACCTGATGTATTGACTGGTATCCTCTTTTCCTGTCGCTGGGGGTGTCACTAAAGCCCCATCTGAATCAAGGTCTATTTCTGGACTTTCCATTATATACCTTTAATCTGTATGGCGTAGTATCATAATTTAATTATTGAAAACTGGTAATGTCAGTTCTTTTCATTTATATTTTTCCTCCCAGAGTTTTCCTGGTTATTCATATTCATTGATTTTTATATAAAATTTAGAGTCATCTTGCGTAGTTCTGAAATCAGAAGTGTTAGCATTTTATTGGACCTTTTGTATCTTTTTATCCCTGGAAGTCCTACTGAGTGTCTCTTAGACTCCCTTTAAGTATGCCTCAGTTAGGAATTTGTCTTCTCCCCTCCTCTGTCCTTCACAACCTACCTTCTTTTTGCTTCAATCTCCTTTTCTCACCGTGTATTCTGCACATGGTTACTCATGTCCGTTCTGTGCCTGGCCTTTCCAGGGCCCTGAAAATACAGTCACTGGGAACAACTGAGTTATGCTTCTCTCTCGGCAAGATAGGGTCATGTCAGTGTGGGGGACAGTGCCTGCACCTTCCGTGGTGTTCGTTTGTTTATTTGAGACAGGGTCTCACTATATAGTTCAGTCTGGCCTTGAACTCACTAAGTAGCCCAGGCTGGCCTTGAACTCATAGTGACCCTCCTGCTTCAGCGTGTGCCACCACACCTGGCTTTGTCTTTCTGCCTACTTGCTCTCTCTCCCTCTCCCCGAACACCACTTCCCTTAGCTTAGCCTCTCCCTTAACTGGCCACGGGAGAGCACTGAAATTGTTTATTAAAATTATACAGCTGTTTATTTCTTGCAATGCTGGGGAATCAAAACTTGGGTCTTGTTACAAGATTCACTAGCCTTACATGTACCTAGGCTGTCCTTCAAGACTGAGGACACCAAGATGAGTAATTTTCAGAGTTCGAAGGGACATCCAACGTCTGCTTTTACAGAGTCCAGTTCCAGACCCCCCGGAACAATGCCTAGAAGTCGACTCATTGTCCTAACCCTACAGCCACCTCAGATTGCAGGAAAAGCAGATCACCCCATGATGCTGTCACCCCCAGGGAGAGCCATTACCCCGTGCAGGGAAACTGAGGCTGCCTCCCAGAGCAGGATCTGCCATCTCACAAGAGAAACCAATGAGATGAGGATGGCTGCCCAAGGACCTCAGGAAACTATCTGAGCAGCCCCTCAGCCAGACCACGGCCTCACCCTGCCAGCTGTGTAACGCCCTAGAAAGGGCTGCAAAACCCAGCCCTTGCCTTTGATCCCCTTTTGTATAAAACCCCTACGTTCATTTAGCAGCTCTGTGCTTCCCAGAGTGACCACGCTGATAAAACCTTTCCAGTCCTTCTCCGCTTAGGGGCAGGTGTCAGGGATCCCAGCCTCTACCCCGCACCCACCCCGGCCCTGGTTCGCCCCTCACCGCCCCTCTCTCCACAGCATGACTTCAGCCTGGAAAGGAAGGCTCTCTTCTGTGCAGAGGCTGCCACCCGAGGACGCGGCCCTTACCCGGGCGGTGAGCAGGGCACAGCGTCGGCCCCTCCGGCCTGGCTCTTGCTGCTCGGTCCCGACAGCGGCCTGGAGGCTGTGCCGGTGGAGCCTGGACGCCAGGAGCCACCCGGGGGCGAGCAGGAGGCCCGCGGCGACGAGGAGGACACCTCCTCTGCCAGCGAGGACGAGCGGGACCCTGGCGGCTCCCGGCCCAGCTCCCCGGCCACTCCCGACCCCGGCCGGCGCCCCTCACTGCTCGAGCGGCTGTCGGGGAGCAGCCTGGCCGCGCGGCCCCGCGCGCTGCTGCACCGCTTCCGCCGCCATCGTGCGCGCAGCCTGAGCTCGGTGCCCGCGCCCCCGGGACACCTGCCGCCGCCTCCACCGCCGCCACCACCCAGCCCCACGCTGCCCCCGCGGCCAGCCACGGCCGGCGCCATGGCCCCGTTGCGCAGCCACAAGCCCACGGTCGCGGTGAGTACGCGCACGGCCGCGGCCTCGGTTCCTTCCTCCCCTGGCGCTGTAGCGCTCCCTTGGGCAGCCCTTGGCCTACAGGAATCCCAGCTCCCGGCCCGTCCTCCCGATTTCTCGCGGTTTCCCGCGGCGCCTGCTTGGCCGGATCGTAGGCACAAGCGGCTTCTTAATGCGCAAGGGCACAGCTGCGGACCTGACCCATAGGGGGTGCTCGGTGAACGTCTGTTAAGGAAAAAGCGGCAGATCCGGGGCTTCGCGGGCTGGCTAGGCTGGAGGCATGGGAGAATGTTCTCCGGTAGTGTGACTTCCCGCCAGACACCTCAAGGGGGAGATATCAAACCTTAGCACAGGACCCAGCACCAGACCGGCATCCGGTGTTGAGAGAAGGCCAGGCTGCCTGGGATGGGGCGCGGGGGTGGGGGGGTTGGAGGTCACAGTCCAGTAAAAGAAGTGGCAGCCGCAAGGCCCTGTCCCCAGTCTTGTGTTTATAGCCGTGTGTCCTTCTTTAAGGGGTCCACTCCAGGTTGTTCAAGCAGCAGGCTCAGTAAAACCTGGATCCGTAGCAGACAGGGTGGGACAGGATGGGTAGCAGAAGGTGGCACTGGGGCACAGCTTTCTGTCTCGAAGTCGGGCCAGGAGATGCTGCAGAATAAGGCAGAGGTGGAATTAACCAGAGACAGCCTTGAGGTGCCTGACCTTAGGCAAGTCCTGGCGCCGATGTTCTCCACCCTGGGGTGGGGCGGTGCAGGGCGGGGGACCCCTAAGGTGGAGATAGCTGGGGAACTCATGCCCACATCCACACACTGCCCTGGCTTTCCTTGGGCTGAGGGGCCAGGGCTGTGCTTAGGGCTTCGCTGGCCTGTGCCCTGCAGCACCCCGCTCAGATCTCAAAGGTAGGGTAAGGAACCCTCGGTGTCAGGGCCAGGCCTCACATGTGTGCTGTGACTCAGGTCCTTAACTTTTCTGAACCTCCGTATCAGTTAAACAAGATAATAGGATAGTTCTATCATATTTCTTGGGGATTTTTTTCCTTCTTTCTTTTTGTGTAAGGGAGGAGAAACTGGGTCTCATTGTAATTGCCCATGTTGGTCTCAGACACTGGGCTGTCCAATGATTCTCCTGCCTCAGCCTCTTGAGTAGCTGGGAGTGCAGATGTGTGCCGTCATGCCCAACTTCCTGTGGCGTTCATTGGCAGAGTGTTCTAAGCAGTAAATGGAACGAAGCCTCACCAACAGTGCCCTGTATCCATGGCTTTACTGGCCGCTGTTTGCTCACATCTCAATTAAGCCTCCTAACAACTCTGTAGGCTGCATGTGAGATGCCCGTTTTGCGTAGGAGTAAAGTGAGCCAGCCTGGAGTTGGGGGAAGCTGGAGTCTGCAGGACTCAGCCCTCAGCAGCACCAGCGCCCCACTCTGTATAGAAGGTGATACTCGAAGCCACTTTTCCAAATGTCCACCTGGCCAGCGTCTCCTATGCTTACTGACGCACTGCTGTCTGTTTCAGTCCCTCAGCCCATATACCTGCCTGCCACCTCTTAGGGAGACACCACAGCCTCTCACGCCCTGCACATCATACCCTGATTCTGCAGCTGACCTGCTGTCCGCCCTGAGCCAGGAGGAGCAGGAGCTCATCAGGCCCGTGGTGGCCCTGGGATACCCCCTGGCCAGGGCCATCACAGCTCTGCAGAGGACGGGGAGACAGAGCCTGAGCCAGGTGAGTAGGGGCTGTGTAGGTGGGGTCTGGTGAGCAGCCGTGGGGCTTGTTGCCTTTAAGTTAAAGGAGATTTGCTCCCTTCTTTTTAGAGGTCCAACCTCCACCTGGTGTAAATTACTGAGGTTTTCAAGTGAGTTTCCAGACCCTTCGGATGCCTCCCCTGCAAGAATTTATCAGCGGTTCCCATGCCCACTGGCAGAGGCTCAGTACACTACCCCTGCCCAGTTCCTGCTCCAAATACAGGGAGCTGGAGCTTTGGACAGTCAGAAAGCTCTCCAAAATTTATTCTAGAGAACTTATTCTAGTGGGTTGTTTGTTTGCAGGAGTGAGGATTGAAACTAGGGCTTTTACATTGAGCTAGATCCCCCTCCTCTTACTTTTTTTTCTAACATTATGATAGAAGCCAGGGATTTAACTCAGCGGCTCAAGTGCTTGCCTGGTAATAGCGAGGTTGCTAGCTTGATCCCCAGTACAAAAAAAAAGATGCAACATTAACATAGGATCTCACAGAGTTGTGAAGTTGGCCAGGGCTCCAGCTTGCAGCCCTCTTGCCTCAGCCTCCTTGGGTGCTGGGATCACAGGCATGTGCCACCACACCACACAACACAAAGGCTGTGTTGTCCAATATAGTAGCCTCTACCCATATGTGCTTATTTGCAATCTGTGACTAACAAACTGAATTTTATATTTTATTTAGTTGTCATTAATTTAAATTCAAATTCAAATAGCCACATACAGCCAGTGGCGTCCATACCAGGGAGCACAGCTCTAGTTGCCCCCCTCAGGGAATAGTTTCCCCACATCTGTCTCTCTCTTCCCAGCTCCCCACCCACCCTGTTAGTCCTATTTACTGGGCACTTCCTGGGGTGGGCCGAGAGCTAGGGGGAAACCAAGGCACATCTGGACCTGCATGGTGAGCTGGCTGGCTTCCCTGGAAGCAGGCACAGGTGGAGTTGGGCAGACAAGATGGACAAGATGTTAAAGAGACCCTCGGGACCAGTCCTGGGGAAGAGAGGCCAAAGAAGCACCCGCCCGCCCCTCTATTTCAAGGCCCCTCTGGCCCCTGAGTGTCCTGAGTGGACTGATGTCGAGGTTGGACCTTTGTACTTCTACTTCAGCCAGTGCTGGCCTGGGGAAAGGGGTGACCTGAGAGACACGGGTCTCTGTAGCAAACTCAAAAATTTAGTAGCTCAGCACAATGACCATTTATTTGCTCAAGATACTCTGGGATGACAGTTGGGGATCAGATACGGCTAGGTGGTTCTGCTGGTCTCACTGTGGCTGCAGGTGGGCAGTTTAATCACAACCTTACTGATGGCCCGTTGTTGGTGGTACTTGTCACCTAGGCCACGTGGCTGCAGCCCAGTTTGGTTCCAAGAGAGCTGCGAGGCCTCCCCGCCTCTGCTGCACGGGGACACGGTCGTTTTCATGGTATCTGGTTTCTCAGAGCATGTCTTAGAGCAGCCTGGACTCAAAGGGAGGAAGAGGAGACTCTGCCTCTGGATGAAGGCACCAGGAAGAATTTATGGCCATCCTCGATGGGCCACTAGGAGGTTCCAGGGTTTAGCAGAGGCTTCTGCGGGTGCCAAGCTTTGAGCTGGACTTTGAAGCCAGATTAGACTGACTTTGATGTAAGGAAAAAGGACAATTTTCCAGGCAGGAGAGAAAGTGAATGAAGAGGCAGGGACAGGAAGGAAGAGCTTAGGAGGCCCTGATCCAGCAGCCTTTCGGAGGAGGGGGTGTGTGCGTCAGACAGGCTGTGGGAAATAAGACAGAAGGGGACTCGGGAACAGACTGAGGGTGCCTCAAAGGCTGGGCTGAGACTCTGATAAATGACCCAGTAGGTACAAGGGAAGCATGGTAGGTTGGGGGGATGGCATGAATGCCATTGCCCACACCTCATCCCAGTGTGACATCCTCCTAAGCACCTGATTGGACAGCTGTGCCCAGGGCAGTTGACATTTATTCCTTGTTTTCCTGTCCCTGTCCCCACCGGCAGAGGGCTTGGGCACCTTCTCCATAGTCTTGCTCTATAAGGGCTGAGGTGGAGGCCTGCTCTGGGGAGAGGAGAGGCAGGAGGGTCACTCTCATGCTGGAGCCAGAAGCAGGGTGCTGCTGCCAGGCTGGGGAGGGGTGTCATGTTCCTGCCCTGCCCTTCCTGCTTCTGCTCTACCCTGGGTCCTAAGCCTATGTCCTTTCCAGGGGGAGAAATTTCAACATGGCTACCCAAATGGCTACTCTGAAACTCTCTTTGCCCCAGGCCCTAGTCTGAGAGCATAGAATTAGGTCACCTTCTTTCCATTCTGCAGGGTTGCTGTGCTGTTACTGCCCTGAGCACTTTGCAGAAAAAAATGGAGACTAGGCAGGTCAGGGGCAGCCCCAGGGCCGGTGTGACCCGGAACCTCTATTACACAATGCTTTTCTCCCAGCTCCTGAGTGAGAACCTCTGAGGACAGCAACCCAGGCTGCTCTGAGATTTAAGGCCAACTCAGCCCCTAGCTTCAGCTGGGAGCATGGCCAAGAAGCAGGTCAGGAGGGCTGTGAGGGGCCAGGCCCACTAGGGGGCGCCAATGAGCCTCTCCAGTCCCTTTGGGTCTGGTGACAAGGCTGCAGTTGCTGCCCATCTCGGAGGGGTCTGAATGCAAGTCACAGCCAGGGCAGGGCAGTGGCCTCGGAGGTGGCAGCAAGGATCTCTGCACGGGAGCACTGTGTTCCCAGACAGAGACTGACCACCTCCTTCATGGCATCATGGGTGACCTTCCTCCCCAATGGACGGTCATGGGGTGCCCCAGGGGCCTTTGCCCTCCCATTCCTCTATCCTCCCTTCGACCCCTCCTGTGGATGCCTTCATCCCCCCTCCCTGTTCTGTGAAGTTCCACCATCATCTGAGCCGTCGTGTGGGGTTCAGATTGCTTCTCCATGACAGATGAGCCAGGTGTGGTGCATACTGTAATCCAGCAGCCTAGGAAGCCGAGGCAGGAGGATCACAAATTTGAACCTAGCCTGGGCAGCTTAATGACTTAATGAAACCTTGTTTCAAAATAAAAAAGGGCTGGAAATGTAGCTCAATGTGAAGACCCCAGGTCCAATCCTCAGTACAGAAACAAAAACAAAACAAAAAAAACCAAAAACACTAGACAACCCAAGGGAGGGCACTGGTGATAGACACAGGGCACTTAGAGGTTTTCCAAGCGTGCAGGGTGGTTGCTGTGTACCCCAAGGTTGAAAACCAGTGCAGTGGATAAGCCAAAAGCTAAAGGCCTTTTCTGCCCTCCTCCAGGCCTGTCCACTGTCCCCCTGCAGGACAAGGCACTAGCTAGATGAGAGCTCGGTGACCCGGGCCTTCTTCCTGGAATCACCTGCCCTGCCTGGATCTCAGTTTCCTCCCCTGAGCAGGGTGGTTTGGGTGTGTGGCTCTCAGCATGTCTCAAAGCAAGGTCCTGGTGACCCAGGCTGACCCCCTGGCCCGTGCACTGGCCATCATCCCTCAGGCAGCAGCTTGAAAACCATGCAGCCTGCCCATCCTGCCCTCTGCACGCTCTGAAGGTCTGCAGAAACCCACCCTGCTCCTTCTCTGTGCACCCCCCTAGCTCCCCGAGTCGGGAGCCATCCTCTGGCACCGACCACCTATAAATCCTGCTTTGATTCGCCTGGCCCTGGTGTTGTCCCGCATCTGGTTTATCTCCCACACTAAGCTGTGAGTTCCTTCAAGGACATTCTTAATTCATTTCATAAAGGCAGCATCTGCTGTTGTAAGAGCTCCTTCCAGCTGATGCTGGGGCCAGGAACACGGGGGGCTAGGGACGCAGCTGTGGGCGAGACCAAGCAGCCCCTCTCACCTGGAGCAGAGGCGCGGGCAAAGAGGAAGTAGAGCAATGACAGGGCTGTGCGTGCCACGCAGGGAGCTCGGGTGCCCTGGGAGCAGCAGGGACACAGCCAGTGGAGACCCATGTGCAAGAGGCTTCCTGGGGGGCTGGCGCTGGCGCTGGCCTGTGCTGGGGCAGCCAGAGGCTAGGACAGGGTGGAACGGGCCTTTCAGCATTCATCACCTTTACCCGCTGTCTCCTGAGGGCAAAGGAGCCCTGGTGATTTAAACAGGGAGTGACACACGGGATTTGGGCCCGCTGGGCCCCTCCCCTGCCCACCAGCCCTTTCCCAAGCTGTAGAGACTCAGGGGGTTCCCAGGGACTGAGATGTGTCTGGTGGGGGGAGGAGGTCCTGACACAGTGGGTGCTCACCAGGAAGGCAGTGTGTATGTCTGATCGCAGGAGGGGGGGCTCCCCACCCTGCTGGCCCCTTTCCTGGATTTCAGCCCCCATCTTGGGATAGAGGTGGGGGATGCAGTCCACTTGTCCCCAGGTCTTCAACGGAGGCTGCTCCTCATGTTCTGTGGGCTCTGGGGCTCTCTGGGCCCTGTAGCATTTGGGGCTTTCCCAGCCCACCTGGCCCTGACCTCAGAGCGCACCTCACCTGCTGCTCATCTGTCCTCCGGTTACCATCCCACCCACTCTGCCTCTTCTGTCCAGTTCCTCGGCTACCTCAGCGCCCGGGAGAGGCTGCTACAGCAAGGCTATGAGGAGGGCCTGGTGGACGAGGCCATGGAGCTGTTCCAGAACTCTGAGAGCAAGGTCAGCCGGGGCAGCAGGATGGGGTACAGCGGTCCCCAGAGCAGCCGTGGTGGGACAGGAGATTAAACAGAGTGGGCAGCAGGGGAGGGGCAGCTGGAGGCCGGGTTTCAAGCTAGGGTCAGTGGAGGAGGGAAGCTGGTCACCAGGCTGGGCAGGGTCCTGGGGCTCCTTATCCTGCACCCACGCCTGAGCACAGAGGTTGGGAGGAGCAGGAGGTGGAGGCCAGGCCAGGCCAGAGCCTTCTGTCCTGAGCAGAGTTGGGAGGTCAGAGGCCTCATCACCCTCAGGTGCAAGACCGCTGCAGGGGATGCCCAGCCTGGTCTGTGGGGCCGCAGCTTTCTGGGTGGAAGAACAATGGGCACAGGGACGGGGCTGCCCAGGGACCCAGCTGTCCCCACCCCCTCGCAGGCTGGGGAGTTCCTGCGCCTCTGGGAGCAGTTCAGCGACATGGGTTTCCAGCCACAGCGGATCAAGGAGGTGCTGCTGGTGCATGGCAACCGCCGTGAACAGGCCCTGGAGGAGCTGGTGGCCTGCACCCAGTGACTGAGAGGCCACCGTCCCATGGCCTCGAAACCCAGCTGGAGTTCCACGCTGGCCTTCTGTGTTAATTAACTTTGCTCTTGAGAAAATTAAAACAACAACAGCAACAGAATGACTGGGCAGTTCTTTGAGTCCTGCCGGCTGCTGGTCTCGGGGTGGAAAAAATGTCTGCACTGAGAATCAGCAGCCCGAAGTTCCGATTTGGGTTCTGTGGATGTCGAGCTCAAGAGCTCTTTGGGTCTCCATGTCCCCAAAGGAAAAGTAGAAAACTCTGATGAGGTCAACATTTTCCAGACCTGGCCACTGCCCAGGAAGTATTCGGATTCAGAAAGCACAGCTTGTTGGCCTCCTGGGTGTTCTTTCATTGGTTCTTTCAGACAGTTTCATTGGTATGGGACTGATAGATTCAAGCAGTCCTCCTGCCTCAGCCTCCTGAGTAGCTGGGACCACAGCTACAAGCTCAGTTTGTTTTATATAATAGGCTCTCTGGAGTTCTTCACAATGGCACAGGCCCAGCGCCAGTGGGTGTGGCCTTCAGGGCCAGCCAGGCTAGGCCCCCTTCTGTTCTGACAGTCCAGCCCGCAGGTCATCTTTCACCTTTTGGGAGGTGGGCAGATTGGGAGCAGTTTGTCTCCAGCTGCTCCACGTCTGTCCTTTAGAGGCCCCCAGGGATCCAAAGGGCCACTTGCCAAAGCAGCCTGTGACTCAGGCCAGCAGGGGTCAGAGGCCAAGACATGGGCGCCCCTGCTTTTCCCAGTCGCCCCACGGCAAGCTTCCGCAGAGTCCAGGCCTCAGCCACTGTGCCCGCAGACAGGGCTGCACTTGGCGCTGTGAAATCACAAACAGAAGCACCCATGTGGCTCAGGGCTCAGAGGCCATGTCTGAAGGAGCCTCGGAGACGTCTGCGGCGCCCACGAGGAGTCTGGGACTGGTCCCAGTCCCCTGCGCCCCATCATACCACTAAGCCCCAGTGCCTGTCAGCTTGAAAGCACATGAAAGGTATTCTTCGGCCTTCAAATGGGCTTTGAGTCACTTTAAAGCAATGTAAAACAAAATCAGCAGGCTGGCATAAAGTTGGTCATGTGTCTATTGCCAAAAATAAAGCTAGCCTGGGAGAAGACAGGACAATTAAAGTTCAGTTTCTAAGATGCAGTTTTAGGGCCAAAGTTATTTCAGTTCTAATTAAATTTACCTGGCCTCAGTCTACTGCTTTATTAAGTTCCTTGCTTAGAGGTGGCCAATTGTCAGGCCCTCAGCCATTATCCACTCCCATCTCCCACCTACACCAACCTTTCCTTCCCTAGAAAAGAACTATCTGCTTAAGAATGAGACATCAGGCCAGGCATGGTGGAGCTCACTTGTAATCCCAGCACTTGGGAGGCTGAGGCAGGAGGATCACTGCAAGTTCAAGGATAGCCTAGGCTACATAGTTAAAAAAAAAAATTTCAGACAGCAATGAGCAGACTGTTAGTTTAAAACATGTTTTAGGAAGCAGAATAATGTAGTTTAGAAGCATGGACCCTGAAGTCGGATCTGGGCTGAAACTATGGCCTATCACTAACTAACTGTGTGACCTTTGGAAAGTCCCCAAGCCCCTTTGTGCCTTACTGATTTGTAAAATACAGATACTGAGACTTTTCCATTGTGCTGGGTGGGACGGCACCTGGGAAGCTTGTGGCACTGTCTGTGTTAGCGTTTGGAACGCTCCTCACTGTGTGTGGTCACTCACTTTGATCATCGGCTTCATCATCCTTATGGCTGACAGACCTCCAGCCGGTACTGTGGGGATCCTCCGTGTCCCCCCAGGCTCCTGTGTTGAAGGCCTGGATGCTGGTGGCAGCGCTCCTGGGAGATGCAGAACCTTTAAGAGGTGGGGCCTGGGCAGGAGGAAGTAGGTCGGGGTGTGCGCTCTCGGCCACCGGGACCTGCCCCCGCTTCCTGCGATCCATGAGGTGAGCAGCTCTGCTCCACCACGCCCTAGGCCGCACACTGTGCTACTGAGTGACCACGCCTCTGGATCTGTGAGTGACAATAATCCTCTCCTTCTAAGTTGATTTTCTCTGGAAGGTTTGCACAGCGAGGGCGAGCTGACCAGTCTCCCTGGCTTTGAAGTCAAACTCAGAGCACCTGGGAGAAGCCGTCTCCGCCACCTGGAGGAGCGGCCACGTCCACAGCTCATGCAGGGCTCAGGACTCCAGGAATCAGCAATGGGGGACCCTCCAGCTACCCCAAGGCAGGCCAGGGACCCGATGGCGCCTGGAGGGGAGCCCAGTGCAGCAGGAGGCCGAGCCGCCCTGGTCCCTGCGCTCCTGCATCCTCTACACTCGGGCTCTCCTGTGCCACCGCGGTGCTCCCTCCGAAGACCCAGGCTGAAGGTGGCCCTGCCTGTGACAAGAGGGCTGTGTCTCATAAGCGCTTCAGGCTGAGGCCCCCAGTTCCCTCTGTGTCCTCTCCCTGGATCGCTGAAGCATCCCAGTGGTGACAGTGGGCCCACCTGGTAATCTGGGGTAATGAGTCATCTCGGTGTCATACAGGGGACATTTCTGATCTGAGTGACTGACCCCGCTTCCTGTCTCTACCAGCTGTGTGCAGATGCGGTGGCAGCTCCCAGGGCTCAGGCAGGCTGCAGGATGGCCTGGTCCCCACTGCAGCCTCTTCTCACCTCCAAGCTGAGCCTCCACGCCCTGCTTCATCACGAGGCAGCTTTTCACGGCAGGCAATGTCGTGGAGGGGCTGCCAGGCCAGGGCGGGAGGGGGACAGGTGCTGGGCTCAGGCAGAGTCTGAGGGCCAGCAGAGGAGTTGGAGGCCTGCTCCTGCCTGTCTGGGAGGACGCTGCCTCTGGTGGCCCTGCCCCTGGCCTGTCCGGGAGGGCTTCCCCACTGGCCTCTGCACCAGGTAGGTGACCATGCTTACCTTGGACAGTGGCTCAGGGAAGACTTGGGGCATCTTTCCTCATGGGGTTGGGAGGCTTCAGAGCCCCCTCTTCATGCCAGCACCTCCCCCATACACCTGCTCACCCCTAGATTGCCAGGCACAAGCTTTGTCCTCCAGATGACCCAGGGAAACTCTCCCTGCCTCTGTCCTGCCACGGAGCCACCTTCAGCTCCTTCATGGGGGGAGAAGGTGACAGTGAGCAGGCCAAGATCCCACCCCGTCACCAGCTGTGCCTACTCAGCCACCCCCTTGCTTGTTAACACCTGCTCCGAGCTCCGCACAGTCCTGGGGAGAGATGACACCACCCAGAGATCCAAAAGCACTGCCCAGGCGTTGGCCCAAACCACAGACCAGTGCCTAATTCTCCCACCCAGCAGCCTTGGTGGCACCGAAGACCTGCTGGCCCAGGAGTGGCAGAGGAATGACAACGGAAGTGGCCTGTGCCCCAGGCTGGGCCGAGCAGGTCGGCGGAGGGGCCAGGATGACAGCAGGAAGGCAGAGGGACAGGCAGTGCTGGCCCTGTTTCCAAAGGCCCTGGAGGGGGCACGCGGCCAGCTCCCCCTGCAGGACAGGCCTGGCCAGGCGCCCCTGCCAGCTCCATACCCAGCCCTGCATTGGGGGCCCTCCCTCCTGCCATTCTCCTCCCGAACCTGGCCTTATAAGGCCACCCACTCAGAGACGTGTGTTCCGTGTCCTCTGGGCAGCTGCCCACACAACGTCACCGGCTGTTTAACTGCTTGAGACACTTAACTTATGACTTTATTTTTTTTGTCATTAAGAAAATGTTTCCAGATTGACTGCGCAGGGTGGTGCATGCCTGTCATCCCAGCACTCAGGAGGCCGAGGCAGGAAGATCGCCATGTATTTGAGGTCAGCCTGAATTACATAGTAAATTCATGGCCAGCCCGGACCAGAGTGAGACTCGGTCTCAAAAAAAAAGTTTCCAGATTGAGCAGAGACATTAACTGGGTGTCAGATGAAGAAAGAAAGATGGAAGCCAGGGAGTAGGGGAGCCAGGGACTCCAGACACACCAGCCTCAGAGCATGGGCTCAACACAGATTCCAGAAGCCCAGCAGCCAGGCGATCCCAAGGGCTTCAGCAGCCCCTTATTCAGTACCCAGAGTGTGGGGGACGTCCCTCTCCCTGCTAAGGGCTGTCTTCATGTGCTGTCACAGTGCCTGTCCTCCCAGGGCACATGTCACCACACAGGGCTAGTCTGACTGTAGCTGTAACCTTGGAACCCAGCAATTGTCCAGGCTGTGGCTCCCGAGGAGCTATGGCTACCAGCCTGCCTCAGCCGGGGCTCTGTCCTTTCAGCGAGCTAAGCCGCCTGGAGTCCTTGTGGCAGATCCCACCCCTCACTTTGCCAGGGCTGCTGCTGCCTGGTGAGCTCAGCTCCCTGCTGGCTGCAGCGAGAGACCCGGGCAGAGAGGGAGGGTCTCTGTCTCCCCACCAGGGTGAGGGAGTCCGGCAGAGGCTGCCGGCCACAGTGGGTCTGGAGGTCCTGGTGCTCAGGGCACTGTCACCACCCGGGAACCCCCCTCGGGGCTTGTGCTGAGGGCTCCCCCAAGACGAAGCTGGGGACAGGGGCTACACCCTGCTCGTCCTCTGCCCCAGGCTGGACATAGCTTGCAACAAAGAGGGCTGAGCTTCTAGCAGAAGTGTTTGCTACGTGGAAAGAGAACAGGAAAAAGTGGGAGGCTTCAGCACCCAGAGGGGCCAGACAGCCAGGACCCGGCTGAACAGAGGCCCAGGGTCTGCTGGGAGGTCCTTGTGTGAATCTGCACAAGGCCTCCCTCACCGGGGACAGCACTGGGACACACCCCGTGGTCAGAGCAGGGCACCTTTTACATGGTGGCAGGGCTGAGCAGAGATGAGCCACAGTCACTGTCCCCAAGTGGTCAGTAGCAGGCTGAGCTCTGAGGACAGCGGTGGTGCTCCTGGTCAGGGAAGCCACCAGCCCTGTCCCCATGACGAAGGACTTTGTTCTCTCACCCCAAACTCTGCCTATGGGGGCAGGTGGCCAAGGAGATGGCCTGTGACTGGTAAGCTATTTGGGGGGTTCAGGGTAGGAGGCTGAAGCGTAGAGAAACTGTTTGAGCTCCTTGGGGGTGCAGGGCCCACAGTGACACCCCACGGGGATGATACTTCCTCCACTTCTGGCTCTACCCTAGAGGCTGCCCCTTTGCCCAGCATGTACCTTCCCCCAAGCTCCACCAGGGGGAGCACTGTCCTGCACCCTAAATTAAGTGGGATCAGGGCTTAGATTCACAGGAGGAATAGTGGGGAGCCTCCTTTCTGGGGTTCCTATGCGAGCCACTGGCCAGACTGACTGCTATGGCCAGGCCCATCTGTGGCTCTCCCCCAGGGACAGAGAATTCTGGGTTACTGACCTGGGCTGGGCTCTGATTGTCCCAAGCTCCTCCTGTGCACAGTCACAGGGTCGCAAAAGCCCTTGGAGTTCAGGTGCGGTGGCGCCCACTGATGGATGCCCGAGCCTAGGGGAGGATAAGCAGCTGCCCCAGGTCACACGGTCTGAAAGTGCTGGAGCTGGAGAAAACCCGGGAGGGCTGAGCTGCTAGCAGGGGCCCCGACCTCTAGCTCCCACCTGACTCACAGCTAGTGTGTGCCCCCAACTCGGGCTGTCACCCTCAGTGACAGACACCACACGAGGCTCAGAGAGGCCAAGCAACCAGTCCGTTGTTACACAGCAGGGTTGGGCCTGGAGCCAGGGTCCCGGGGCCTCCTGCTGTGGTCCCCTCGGGCCCTTGGGTAACCTTGGCAGTGGTCCCGTCTGACGGGACAGTAGGGAGCCAGGCCCACTTAGAGGTGGCAGAGGCTGGATGCCCAGAAGCTCATGTGTCTGCTTTTGATTCCTTTCCCGGCCACTCCTCGGAGAGCTCCTTAAGGTCAGTATTTTCCCTCAAATCCAAGGGCTTTGGGAGGCAAGGCCGCAGCTTCCGGTTCCCGAGGCACCGACCCTGCCTGGAAGACAGTCCTCGGGTTCCCACCACTGTAGCATGGGGCCAGGCGCTGAGACGGACGTTTCCCAGAGCCCCTTACTGTGTCCAAGCCTAGCCGCCCAGGGACAGAGGCCCAGCGAGCAGAGGCCCAGCGGGAACAGGGCGCATGGCCAGCAGTCTCCTGCCAGGGAGGGTGACAGCACCATCACTCATGCTGGTCATTAGAGGAGCACTGAGGGGAGGGGCTGTTTACACGGGCAAGGCCACTCCGGGGACAGGCAAGCTGGGGACAGCGGGGCCTGGAGAGGCTGCACAGCAAGGCCACCTGGTGGAAGAAAAAAGGGAGGAGCCGAGCAACAGAGTCCCCTGACCTTGGCCTCTTCGGCCTCCCAGCTTCTTCAGTGCCCCTCTTGGGACCCCAGCGATACCACCAACAGGGCGCAGTTTGGGGGCACCCAGCACTGTTTTCTGACACTTCCTCAGAGTCACTCTGAAGCGCTCTGTTTGCTACAGAGTGAAATCCAAGTTCAAGGCTCTCCACACTCAGCTATAGCCGGCCACCGCATGAGGCCTTGTCATCTTCTTCACTTATACAGGAACCAGCTTTGCCACGATCACACTGCTGGCAGGTTACACAGCTGGGGCAGGAGCCCAGATCTCTGATGCCAAAGCCCAGACTTAGTGGCTCCACCAGCTTCTGTCCCGCCAGGTGCCGAGCTCAGCCTGCAGGATGGCGACCCACTCACTGCCCCGCGCCTTCCTCGCCCGAGCTGTCCATGAAGGGTGGAAGGGAAAGCGGAGCAGAGGGGAGCATGGAAAGGAGGGTTGCACACCATGGAAATTCTCATCTCACCTGGGACGCAGCCCTGAAGTGGCCAGGCAGAGCTGGTCCCCTCTGAGCACCCAGGCTCCCTCTGCTAAGGAGCACTTAGCAGTTAGCACCACTTCACAAGCCCCGGGGAGAATGAACCCAGTGCCTTTGCATCGAGCTACACTACCTCCCCCCACCCGTTTATTGTTTATTTTGAGATGGGGTCTTGTTAAGCCATTGATTTGCTCAGGTTGGGCTCAAACTTTGGATCCATCGTCCTGTCTCAGCCTCCTGGAGTTCTGGGTTTACAATCATGCTGGGATTACAGGCCCAGCTGAGAGGGGTGAGCTATGGCGTGTGGGGGGACCGGCCTGATGGCTCACATGGGGCTCTCCCTCCTGGACATCCTGGCAGGAGCGCAGGTGGCCAGCTTGGCATGGTGGGCAGAGGATTCGATGATGTAGGATTTAGCTCGGGATGGCTCTTGTGCTGCTGTTGCGTGTGTCTAGGCGTTTCCCGGCCCCTGACCTCACTTTATTTAATAACCTCACTTTATTATATAAAAAGATGGGTGGACGAGATGAGTACACCCTGCTCTGAGACCCCTGGGACCCCACAAAAGTTCCCTTTTTAAGTTGCTGAGACACCAGAGTGGGGGGCCTTTTTCTTGCTCCCTCTCCAGCTGGAGCTGCGGCCTGAGGGCTGCAGAGAACCTACTGGGATGAGACCCCCTCCCTGGGGTCCCACGTCCCTCTCGGGTCCAGGATTCGTACGCTCAGAGGTGGCCCACCTCCCAACAGCTGTGTCTTCCACCAGCACAGTTAATTTTCTGCTGTTCAGAGAAGTGACAGCAACTTGAAGCAAAGCAATTAGGATGTAAAAGAGCCCCAGCTGCTTGGAGCCAAAGGAAAATAAACAGACGGGGCCTGTGTATACTTCACTGCCAAGAGCGGCCATTCTTCATGGGCCGATTAGCACTGCCGGCCCCAGCCTCGTCCCCTGCCTGGAAGGGAGAGATGAGACCCAGGAACGCCTCTGCCCTCGGACCCGCTCTCCCCAGCTATGCTGCGGACTTGACAGAGTCTTCCTGGCCACCTGCCCATGCCCAGGGCCCTGCAGAAGCGATGCCCTCCCCTCTGAGACCTGAGCTTGCCCTTCTGCCTCCCTGTGAGTTTCCCCTGATTGACTGGTCAGTGGGATCATTCATTTTTCAACAGACAGCCAGTGAGCACCATTCATTCATTCCGCAGATATTTATGAAGCCCCTGCTATGTTCCAGTCACTGTTCTAGGTCCTGCTTGCACTGGGGTTGTAACTTAATGGTAGAAGGCTTGCTCGGCCTGCTGGAGGAGGCCCTGGGTTCAATTCCCCAATACCAAAAAGCAACCCCAACTCCCCCCAAAAAACTCTCTGCCCTCATGAAGTTCAAATTTTAGTAGGAGGAAAAAGACAGTGAGTAAAGGTAAATGGAGCCTGAAAAATGGTGCTGAAGTGTTTTGGAGGGAAATAAACAGGAACAGGAAGTAGGGAAGGCAGAGAAAGAGGACTTTAAGGTCAGGAATGACCTCAGAATGACAGTGACATCTGAGCAAAGACCTGCAGGGGTGGAAGGGAGGGAGGTGAAGCCGGGGCAGAGGGACCAGGATCAAGTACCCAGTGCTGGGAGTGGGCCTGGGGTGTCCAAAGAAGGACGGAAATGAGGTGGCGAGATCCTGAGCAGCGTC
Source organism: Dolichotis patagonum (assembly GCA_004027295.1). NCBI lineage: Eukaryota > Metazoa > Chordata > Mammalia > Rodentia > Caviidae > Dolichotis > Dolichotis patagonum. The sequence continues at coordinate 11,915 of PVJX010020354.1, read as the reverse complement.
TGGGTTTTGCTCCAGTGGGTGAAGAGCCACCCAAGGGCTCTGAGGGCAGGAGTGACACGTCCGGTTGCCATGCCAGCAGGCTAGAGCGGCAAGCAAGGCCACAGCCTTCCAAGGAGGGAGGTGGGGCGTGGGAAGGCTTGACCTCTCTTGCCCTGGTCCCTCAAGCTACATAAACACACAGAGGGCCAGGAGGGCGTAGGTGCCAGACACCCAGAGCCAAAGTCTAGGAGAAAGCTTATGGACAGCTGCACGGAACTGCAGAAAGTGTCTGCAGGGTGTCGCCATGCTGAAGTGTTCCCTGCTGCTTCCACTTCTGTGGGCGGGGATGGGGTGGGGGGGTGGATAAAGATGAACTTCAGCTGGGGGTGGTGGCGCATGCCTGTAATGCCAGCACTCGGGAGGTTGAGGCAGGAGGGTCAACCAGCCAAGTTCGAGACCAGCCTGAACTGCATAGTGAGACCCTGTCCCAAAAAGACAAACCAAACCAAACCAAACCAAAACAAAAACCAACCAAGTAGAGTCAGGCTCTGGCCTCTGATAGATTCCAACCCCTCGGCCCCTGGACCTGGTCCCTCCTCAGTGTCTCTGTAAGGTGCCCTCCTGCACCTGCTTTGTGCCCCAGAACACCCTGCAGTGGTCGAGGACCCAGGGGCCAAGAGGCTGAGGCCCTTCTTCCCGCCTTTCCACTTAACAGGCCGTGGGCCTTCAGGAGGGCGCCATCTGCTGCCTGCCGTCGTCCTCACCTGCAAACCAGGAAGGGTGACTGCCCCAGGGACAGAGAGCTGTAGGTAGCCTCACAGTCTTAACCTTGAGGACCCTGGGGCCACAGGAGCAGGCAGGGGGACATAAAAGCCTCACCCACAGTTCCTGAGAGGAAGCGGGAGCTGTGAAAATGCCAAGCCCCAGGCACGCACATTGTCGTGAGAGGCCCATGAGGCTCCAGCTAGGGCCCAAGGCCCAAGAAAGCAGGAGGGGGAGGGGAAGGGATTGGTCCTGGGGAGCAGATGAAGCCCCCGGAGTGGTGTGCACAGAGAGTAGGGGTGAAAGGAGCGATGTGAAGGACCCCATCTGAAACAGCCTGTCCATCTCACAATGCCAGCCCAGCAGACACAGTGCGAGGAAACAAGCCCCGTGGCTCCCCGGGGTTCAAAGCTGGGTTCGGCCCCTTCTGGTCACGTGACCTCTGAGCTTGGGGTTTTTTTCCTCCCTTAAGAGGAGGCATAGAGCTGCCGCAGAGCTACCTACCATTTATAATCCCTAAAACCTTGCCTGGTGTGGTAGCACATGCCTGTAATCCCAGCACTCAGGAGGCTGAGGCAGGAGGATTACCATGAGTTCAAGGCCAGCCTGGACTACACAGTGAGACCTTGTCTCAAAAAACCAAAACAAACAAAAAATTGTAAAAGCTCCCATCAGTCCACCGTGGGAAACATTCTCTCCGTATGAATACTGTGCTGCTGTGATTCTGCACCAAAGACATCTCAGAGGGTCAGGAACTTAGCACAGCACCTGCTTGGCCTGAGGTCCTGGGTTCAGTTCCTGATACTTGCTCCCCTACCACACATACACACACAAAGATATCTCAGATTACTGCTCAGGCAGAGGGACCACCAAATGCAGGAAGCCAACAGGCCTGTCTATAGCCACCTGCAGCCCAGCAGTTCTGTGGGTGGGAGAACCGGAGGTGACGGGTCCGGGGGACACACATTTCACAAGTCCAGCACTGGTCAGGGGGCACGAGCAAGGAGGAAGTGCTCTGTGCTGTTAAGAAAGACTATCCTATGGCCCTGAAGCAAGGCCAGCAGATCGCTGTAGCTGCTGGTTTCAAACAGGAGCCTAAAGAGAATTCTTTCTGTGGTCTGTTGGCCATTTCAGAACTTTGGAAATGGAATGGTCAATTCATCAGAAAGAAATAGCAGGTGAGTATGGTGGACTTTAGGGGGCCTGCAGGGGAGAGACTCTGGCGCCTCGGGACCTGCCTCGGTTGACTCGGGGTGCCAGGAGAACAAAGAACTCCTCCCCTCTCTGGGGGCAGCTGAGAGTGTGGACAACTTTCGGCTGCCTGAGGGAGAGAGATCCTGGCACGTCGGGACCTGCATAGTGCGGTTGATTTGGGGTGCCGGGAGAACAAGGAACTCTTCCCGTCTCTGGGAGCAACTGTGATCCTGCCTGCATGTGGGCTGAGAATCAGACATCTCATGTCATCCTGTCCCCCATCCCGTGTCCCGCCTCTGCCTCCCCCATGCCTAGCAAGTGGGAGCCAGTGAACTACACATCTTGTGAAAAGATTGGCTATGTTATTTAGTGTGAGCTCTCCATATGCTCTCCATATGCAAAGATAAGGACAACCATTTGGAAGAAAACAAGAGACAATATGACAGTGAAGATCTCTGGTTGTCTAGCTTTGAAATTTATGTTTTCTTATGTCCCATTCTGTTCTGTTTAATTTTACTCCTTTTTAAAATAAAATAAAAAATTAAAAAAAAAAAGACTATCCTGACAGTGTTCTGGGACGCTGAGGTAGGAAGAGTGCAAGTTGGAGCCCAGTCTGGGCAATTTAATGACATAGCAAGATTTTCTTTCAAAAATGTGCCGGGCATGGAGCTCAGTGTGAAACCCCTGGCTTAGAGGGAGAGGGAGAGAAGGGAGGGAGGGAGGGAGGGAGGAAAAGAAGGGAGAGGAAAGAGAGGGGAGGGGAGAACTGTGGGAGTAGGGCGGAAGGACCATAGGTCTTTTCAGCATCCCTGGGGCAGGCTTGAGCATCACCGTTATTAATTACTAAGAGGCATGTACCTTTGTTCTTATAGCTTACTACTGATCAGAGGTCGGACTTCAAGGAGTCCTATGCTACCCTGTGGGTGCATATGCCCAAGTATGGTCGTCCATGTACATGAAGGGGCAAAAGACTTTCTTCCAGGACAGAACCACAGACTTGATGGTTTTATTGCTCCATAAGACATTAACCAGCTTCATCCCTAACTCAGCAAACGTACTTCAGCATGTCTTTCCCAACTAAACATACAAATCTCAATCTCTCCGATGCTCTTTCTATCCAGCTTTGCATTCTTCTGGTTCCGTTATGAGTCCAGTCAGTGACTGACATGATATAAAATATACTTTGGCAGAACCAGAACTCAGGGGCTCTGCCTCATTGTGTGGCTTTGGGCCAATCCTTCAGCTTCTCCATGTCACATTATCTCACTGGCCACACAGTGAGGGCACTGGCTCCCTGGACTGCATCCAGAGGGGACAAGGATGTCAAAGTACTTCCTAGCATTCACAGGAGCTAAAACTCACATTTTCCTGTTGTCACTCAGCGGGCGAGGCTATTGTAGGGCTGGAAGGTCTGGAGCCAGGAGGGTGGCCTTCTGCAGACTTGCAGCACTGGGGCAGCCTGACGCCAGTTTCCTGCCCAGAACCCAGTCCCACCTAACAGTGCAAGTTAGCCGGTCCCTGACTAGTGGCCCCCACAGCTTGGGTTCTTGCGAAGCCTCATTTTATTCTGCAGGTGTGGAAATGCCCTTGGCCAGCAGCACAAGTCCGCTGCCCTGACTATTGAGTATGGCTGCTGCATGTGGAGACACAAACGCTCAGAATGATGTCACAACCAGGGGTCCAATGAGCAAGGCCGGCAGCCAAGGTCAGGTGAACAAGGAGCTGGGCCAGCTGACCTTGCACAGAGGAGGTAGGAACCCAGTTGACAGCGGGAAAGGCCAGGAAAGGCATTTATTCCAGGCCCAGGGAGCAGCAGGAGCATCGGCTAGGAGGAGAGATGGAACCCACAGGATGCAGACGAAGGCATAAACGGAGCAGGTGAGGTGGCACTGGGCTCACACCTTGCCTGACTGAAGTGTGAGGGTTAGCGCTCCACTGTCCCTGTGGGGATGACAGAAAAGGGAACTGGCAAAGAGCTGACACCTGCATGCTCCCTGACGTTCTTACGTACCCAAGGGGGGGTGCAGGGGACCCTTCCCTCTGTCGCAGGCTGCACCAGAACCAGCTCACTTGTGTCTGCCACAAATCACCCTCTTCCCTAAGATGCCTCAGTCCCCAGATCTGGGAAGTGCATCTTCCCCACTGGTGGTCTTCCCTCCCCTGGTCTCCTCTCCAAGTCTGCCTGGTGTGAGCCTGTCTGTCTCCTCCATACCCTCTGTCCACTCTCCTCCTTCTGGAAGTTACTATCTCTCCTCTCCTTATGTCCCCTTGGCCCAGCAGTGCCTTTTAACATTTATTTATTTATTTATACCAGCATGCTGCTTTCAAGCCTTTGTATAAGGAGACAAATATGTGTAAACCTTTTGTTGTCCTGAACCTGTCCCCTTAGGACTTGAGCTTTTCTGGGGTAGAGCTCGAGCTCTGTGGGCCCCTGCCCTGCGACCACACCTCTCATTAGGCCTAACACTGTACTGGGCACCTAACTCCTGCCTTCTGATTGGCGGCTTGGTTACAACCACTTAACCCATGTCTAGCCATGCTCCATTAGTGGCCCAATCCCATACAAGCATGGGTTATTCAAATCCTCAGTCCCCGCCCCTCCTGCTGACATTGTGACCCACCAGCTCCCAGCAGAGACCAAGCGATCTGAGGGCCCCAACCCAAGCAGCCTCGGGGCCCCCTGAGCTCCTCGGTTCACGTCACTAGAAGACCAAGAACAGAGTGTCTCCACCGGTAAGAAGTTCTCAGTGGCTCCCCAGGCCAGCTTCACACCCAGCCTCAGCTCAGGGGCGACTCTGGTTGCTTCCTCTAAAGCCAATCTGAGGTCACAGTTCTGGCAAAGGCAAGGCCACAGGCCCGGGAGCTCCAGCGGGCAGCCTCAGCAGAAAGGTCTGCAGGGAACCGGGCCGGGGGAAGCCGATCTTCTCCCTGAGCAGCCGCCAGGTGCCGCCTTCAATGGCATAGAGCAGCGTGGACATGCGGTTGACCGTGTAGACAGTGTCACCGCGCACCACGGCCGTGAAGAGTGCTCCCTTGCTGTTGACGAACTGGCCCGGCAGTGCCGTCCATTGGCCGGTGACCAAGTTGAGACAGTCGATGGCGCAGTGCAGGAAGTCATCGCAAGGTCCATTGCGCACCACGTACAGGTTGTCGCGATGGGCCACCATGCAGTGGCCATAACTCTGTGGACGCCGCAGCTCAGCCACCGGCTGCCACGCGTCGGTCCGTGCCACGTACTCCACGATGGTCGTGGTGTCCGCGGGATGCCACAGACACACGAAGAGGCGGCCGCGCGCCTGGGTGCAGGGCACACCCGCGGCAGGCTGCGGCAGGTCGGCCACGAAGCTCCAGCAGCCCGCGGCCGGGTCGTAACGCTCCACGGAGCTCACGGGCGTCCTCTGGAACTCGCCCCCGATGGCATAGAGGCAGCCGTCGAAGCCGGCCAGCGCCGGGTCGTAGCGCGGCTGGTGCGGGCTCGGGAACTCGCGCCACGTGCCGCCATCGGGGTCGTAGCAGAAGCCCAGCTCCACCACCTCCTTGCTGGCGCCGCGCACACCGCCCACGATGTACAGCTTGTTGCCCAGCGTGGCCACGCCCGCCAGCATCGTGCTGGCCTCCAGGGGCAGCGCGGCCAGCGTGCGCCACGCGTCCTTCTCCTCGTCCAGGTAGCACATGGTGCGCGACGCGTCCTCCAGGAAGCCGGGCGCGGGCGTGTGCGTGCTCAGCGCCACGTAGCAGCTGGGCCGCAGGGCGGCCACGTACGCGCGGGCCTCGGGCAGCGCCAGGCCGGCCGCCAGCTCGCGGGCGCCGTCGCGGATGAAGAGCGCGGCGCTGTGGAACACGTCGTGCAGGCCGAAGGCGGCGGCCGCGTCGCACAGCAGCGTGCAGTTGTCCGATGTGAGGCTGTGCTCCAGGAAGCGCGCGAGCGCCGGCGCCTGCAGGAAGGCGGCGCACTCCACGGCCTGCAGCAGCTCGTCCTCCTCCGCTAGCGCCGGCCGCTGCCCGCGCAGCACCTGCAGCGCCGTGCGGAAGCCGTTGGCGCTCAGCGCCCCCAAGCGCACCTCGGCGGCGCGCGCCTCCCGCATGCCGGAGCGGAAGAGGCCGCGGAAGAAGCCGCAGTGCTCCACCAGCAGGCCCTGCTCGGCCTGGAACAGCTGGCCGCCCACCCACACCTGCACTGGGACCTCGGGGCCCCGCGGCATGCTGGGCCGCCGGGGCCGGGAGCAGCGGGCCACCGGCACTGGGGCTCCCCCGTGGCTGAACAACTTCCCCCGGGATATAAATACTTCCCTGGCTAAAGATAGTACGGCTCATGTGATGCAGTGGCCTGCAGGCTGCGTGGCTAAGGGCCCGGAGGGCATCTGGAGACCTGCGGGGTCACTCAGGTGAACTAGTGAATCTAGTGACCAGATACTGAGCGCCTACTGCATGCTGGGCCCTGCAGCACCACGGATAGCCTGGTTAACTCTCACCCTGTGCCCTTGTGCAAAGCAAGGATCCTAACTTCCGGCCTCGCTTTCCTTATCTATAGAGGGAAGCGTATTTCACAAGATGGGGCACAAGATGGGGCAGATGCAAAGCATTCTGAACTAGGCTCAGTGTGGGCTGCTCGTCCAGGGAGATTCAGAGGGAGGAAGCCAGGAGCAGGATTAGCACCCAGCCCAGGCCATCGGCTCCGAAGGGTGGGCCAGGCGGAAGTTGAGCCAAACGAGGGACCCAAGGCCAGGATTCTAGGGCGGCCTGCTTCTGGGTGAGCCCGCTGCTTTTGTGAGGCTCAGCACTGTTTGTAAAAGCCTAGGAGTAGCATCCCTGCCTTGTAGGTGAGTGAGCAGTAAGCTACACGTGCAAAAAATCCCTGATGAGGTGGGAGTGAGCCGCTGACCTCTGTTGTCCATCTGCCAACTCCTCCCTTGCAGTGTACCTCTGGGCCCCAGGAGAGGGAAAATCAGGGGGCGGAGGGATGTGTCTGTGAGTGGGAAAAAGCGTTCTGGAAATAATAACAGCTAATGTGTGTGTGTGTGTGTGTGTGTGTGTGTGTGTGTGTTACTGGGGATTGATGGGGATTGAATGCAGGGCCTCTGAATCCAGAGCTACCTCCCCAGCCTTTTATAGTTTTTAAAATTTATTTTTATTGTGAGACAGGGTCTTACTGAATCACTGACTTGCCTAGGCTGGGTTTGAACTTGCAGTCCTCCTGCCTCAGCCTCCCAGAGAGCTCAGGTTGCCCAGTGCTATAGGTTTTTCACCATGACACACTGGCTCTGTTTCATAGGCAAGGATACTAGGGACCAAGAGGTTTGGTCACATGGCCAGAGAGTGATAGACCTAGGACTGGAAGCAGCCAGTTTGAATCTAGAGCAGCGGTGGTGAACATCGGTGGTACAGGGGCCACTGAGAGCTCTAGAAGGTTCACCATCACTGGTCTAGAGTGTGTGTCCCTGGCCGCTGGGCTTTGCTGCCCCCTGTGCTACGGATGTGGATGTCGGGCGGTTAGATGGAGCCTCAGGCTCATGGGTCCAACCCTGTCACTTACAGGGGGTGGGGGTGGTTGGGGCAGAGGTAAGGGGAGTGACTCAGGCCTCCTACTGCTCAGCCCATGGCAGAATTTTCTTAGGTGTTCCGCTAAGACTCTGGGTCCCCCAGTGTCAGGTGGGAAGGAGTTTATGATCATCTTCTCAAGCCACTTGGAAACTAAGGCCCAGACCCTTGCAGGATGGTGATTGTCATTGTGCTAAGTTCACTTGCAGGCCGAAGCAGCCAAGAAGGAGGTGGGAGCAGGATGGCCATACCTCATCCCCTGAGGACTCACTGCCACAGATGCTTGGTGAATCTGCAGACCCCACCCAAGTGGGGCCGGTATGGGAGGGCTGTTTGTCTGAGCCTGGGAAGCTGCAGGCCTGTAGGAGGCAGCCAGAAATATCTTCCACGTTCTGCCCCAGGGACCAGACAGGAAGAGGCAGCAGCAACCGAGGAGTGGGCAGGAGTCCCCGTGAGGACTGTCCCAGGCCCTCTGCCAGCTTCTCATCTTCCCTGAGGCTGGGCACTGGCTGACAGGCCTGGAGGTCCAGGCAGCAGGGATGATACCTTCTCTCGGGGACAAGTGGGGGGCTCTGCATTGGCTCAGCGGTGCCAGGTCCCCACTGTGTCCTCGCCAGAAGCTGTAGTGTTAGGGAGAGGTCCGCCTGTCCCTCTCAGCCCCTCAGCTCACAGAAGAGGGAACACCTGCAGATGGAAAAAGCTTTTCTTGGTTAGGAATGGGAACAAGACTGGACAGAACCCTGGGCACCAACCACGGACCCTGTCCCCAGCCAAACCACGTCACACCTTGTCACCTGTGCTACTGTCAGTGGCAGGCAGTGAGGCCTAGGGTCTGGCGAGAGGGCAGGGGACAGGGGCCAGGGCCACATTTCTTGTCCAGATGGTTCATTCCAGTCACCTGGTCGTGGCAGGAAAAAACCAGAAGGAACCATCATCACCAGATCCGGTTCCTGCGCAAGGGGAGCGTGACCCTTCCCGGCCGAGGCCCGCCCCGCTGCAGGTGTCCCTACCCCCCCCCCAGCAGGTCGAGTCTGGTGCATGGGCCGGCTCTCCTTGTCCCGCAGCCAGGCTCCAGGAGTCACCCAGTGGGGAAGGAGGTCACTGAGTGGGGGACGTGGCTCTGGGGCGGGGCGAGGCGCAACCTTTGGTCCCATCCAGAGCCCCAAGGCTGCCCCTGCTGCTGCGAGTCTTTCCTCTTCCCAGCCGTGGAGCGTCCCTCTGGGACTTGGAGAGGACGTGGCAGCATCCTGGCTGTGGGCGGCCCACGGAGTTCCCAGGCCCTGGCGACCCCGCGCTCCCTCCTTCTCCACTGTGCACCCCCTACGCCGCGCGAGGAAGGATGAAAGGCCAGGAAAAAAGCCGCGTCAGAGCCTGAGCCTACTTCCTACAGCACAGGCCCAGTCTTGTTCCTTCGCAAGGCCGGCATGCAGCAGGGGTCTGTGAAGTGGGACCCCGGGCCTACCCTGGGGGAGCCCCTGGTCAGATGGGGACTGTCCCAAAGAACCCTCCAGTCCGATGGAGGAGACGTGGTTCTGGTTTTGGGAGCCCCTGGAAGGGGAATGGGGAAGCCCCACCCAGGGTAAAGTCTCTGCCCATGGCACATGGGCATGACATGCACATGACAATACAAGTGAGTAGCTTGTATTGTCTGTACCTGAAGACGTAAGAGTTCTGGAGGAGTCAGAATCCCTGCCCTCTGTGTGTGTGTGTGTGTGTGTGTGTGTGTGTGTGCGCGCGCAGACGCAAACATCTAAAGCCTGAACCCAAGGCCTTTACCCTGAGCTATACTCCTAAGCCCTTTAAAGTGTTTTGTTTTTTTTTCCAGTCCCTAAATTACACAGACTTGGCTGGAATTCGAAATCCTCCTGTCTCAGCCTCCCAAGAGTGCTGGGATTGTAGCTGCGTGCCATGACACCCAGCTCTTGCCTAGCCTTTGACTTGGCTTGCAAAAGCTCCCCAGCCCCTCCATGCTGCAGTTCTTGCATCTGGAAAGCGGAGTTTGGAGCTGACTTCTAGGATTCCGTCCAGCTTTGACATCTGAATTTATCATCAAACCAGGGCTGGAGTGGTCGCCCTGTCTCTGGGAAAGGCAGTGACACCCTAAGGGCTTGGACAAGCTTAGCTTTCACGGAGTGGCTCCCAGATGCACCTGGGACGTAGCATCAGGAAGGCCTCCTGCAACCAAAGTTCACACAAGAGACAAATACCTGCTGCACACCCTGCCCTTCCTAACCGGGGACAGCCTTGGCGGCCTGGGGGTGGAGAGCAGACTCCAGCTGCTGGCCCTACCGAAATGGCCTCTTTCCTGAGCCCAAGGCCCCAGACTTGTGCCCTCTCAGCTTCTGCCCACGGAGTTCTTGGTCGGTGGCTGAGAGCTGTGTGCTTTGGGTGCAGATGGAGCAGGGGGAATTCGCTGCTGCTCCTTGGGGCCCTGAGCCAAGCTCTGGGTGTGGCACCTCCTTGTTCCTTAACCCTTCACAATCTCCCTCTTTTGCAGATGAGGAATTGGGGCCCAGAAGGGAGCTTATTCAAGGGCCGGACAGTAAGGAACTGGATTTCCCAGTCTTTTCTAGGCCACTGTGGGCAGCTGGAGAAGGTGAGGAGACCCAGGGTAAGGATGGGGACCGGCAGCTGCGAGGTAGGCACCTGTCTTCCCAAGCAGGGGCAGAGGGCACTGTTGGCTATAAGGAGCAAGCTGGGAAGTGGCAGAGTTCAGGTACGCAGGCCTGCAGTGTGTCCCCAGCCCTCGGGTGACACTGGTTCTCTCTCCCAGGTCCCCACTGGGATGCAGTCTGTCTGCACAGGACACACACAGAGCAGGCACAACCTCTTTCCCAACTCCTACAACTCAGAGAAAAACCCTGGGCTGTTGGCTCTTTGAGCAGCTCTGATCTAGAGTGTGATGGAGACAGACTCCTCGGGGTACCTCAGAGTCTTAATAACGCAGCTGGTGTACTGTGATCACCCAAACAAAATTCCACACAAACACAATGCACATCCAGTCCAGGAAACCAGTTTTCCTTCTTGTGACCACCCTGTGCGGGCCCGGGCTGCTTTGGCTTTTCTTGTGGAAGGGAAGCTGGCCATCTGAGGGACAGGGACAGGGACAGGGAACCGGGATAGTGAGACTCCTGTCTCTGCACGGGCTCCAATCTGGAGTATTTTCCAGAAGACAGGGCTGTCACTGTCTTAGGCCAGAGTCACATCATGGCATTTTAGCTTATTTCCCTTCACCTGTAGTATTTACAGTTGAGGACATCATCGCCCTTAAGAAGTGAGGGAACTCACCCAAGGTTACCCAAGGGAAGGCGCGCGCACTAGATCCAAAGTGCCTGTGTTCTCGGTGAGCACCCTGCCCTGTCTCCAGCGCCATTTACCCAGCAGCGTGCTAAAGCCTGCAGCTCATTAGCGCCCAACGGGAGAAATGGTAACCCGGGTGAAAGCTGAACCCCTATTGGCCATGAAGCCTCGGGGCTCGGGGGGTGGGTCTCAACCCTCTTCTCGGGAGCCTGGCTTCTGCAGTGATGCCAGAGCCCCCACACCCAAGGGCCAGACTGGGGGTGTAGAAGGCCAAGGGCTTGAGCTAAAAGCTCCAGGCAACAACGGACAAGCTGGGCGGCTTCCCGGAGGAGGAGGCAGGGCAGGTGGGTGGTGGGACAAAGGAAGGGGTGGGTTTTCTCGCCGCTGGGAAAAGACCGAAGGAAAGGCTGGAAACACGCGGGGTCGCCCTGCCTGAAGTCCTTGGCGGACGCCGGAACCCCCTGCCCACGCCGGGGCGGGACGAGCCCTTAAAAGGAGCTCGCGGGCTGGGCCCCGCCCGCCGCCCCTCCCCCAGCCCGCCCCGCGCGGGAACGCAGCGCGCGGCTCGGACCTGCTCGGCTCCGCGCGGGGCGCGGGGCGCGGACACCGACGGGCGCGCGGCTGGGGCGCTCGGGCCGACCCCGGGGCGCCCTCGGCGGTCGCCATGGCCTCGGTGTTCGGAAAGCCCCGCGCCGGCAGCGGACCACCGAGCGCACCCCTCGAGGTCAACCTGGCCATCCTGGGGCGCCGAGGGGCGGGCAAGTCCGGTGAGTGGCGCGGGCCAAGGTGGGGCGGGGAGCTGTGGTTTGGGGGGCGCGGGGTCCCCCGCTGGTTTTGAGGGCGACCGTGCACAGCTGGGCCGGGCGAGTCTCTGTGATTTTTAGTCTTTGCCTCAGTTTCTCCGTTGCTGGTCTCAGCTCTTCCGCGCAGCCCCTCCGTCTGGTTCTTCTGTCCTCCGCTCCTGGCTGCCTCTTCCCTCTGTGTCTCCGTCCTGCGTGGCTGTGACCTTTACTGTGTCCGCTCCCACCCTGCACCCTCTCTCTTTGGGTCTGCTAGTCCTCTGCTGCATCTGTGCTCCCATCTCTCCTCCTGGGGGCCCCCAGTCTGCCTGGGTGACTGGCGCTGAAACGGGCCTGTTGGGC
>PVJX010020353.1:0-33440 GCA_004027295.1 Dolichotis patagonum | reverse complement strand
GTTGTAAAACTGTCCTTCAAAATGAATGGAGAAATGAGATACTTCCATGACAAAGAACAGCAGAAGAACTTCATGACCACCAAACCAATCCTGCAAAGAATACTGAAAGACATTCTAGATAGATGTAGGAAAAACCACCAAGCAAGGCAAACAATTAAACAGAGTGGAAAGGTAAAGAAGCAACAGCAGAAAGATAACATGTCAAAAGTAAATCAATATATATCAGTTAAAACTATTAATGTAAATGGCCTCAATTCACCAATTAAAAAAAACCAGACTGGTAGAATGAATCAATAACCAACATCCAACCATGTGCTGTGTAAAAGAAACCAATCTAACCCAAAAGGAAACTTATAGACTGAAAGTCAAAGGATGGAAAACAAAACTTCATGCAATAGGAACCCCTCCAAAAAGCAGTGGTAACTATTGTGTTTGTAGACAATGTGAACTTCAAACCAAGAATGATTCAAAGAGATAAAGAAGGTCACTACATACTATTTAGGGGAAAACTGCAAGAGAAAAGGAAAACAATCTTAAATATATATGCACCAAATTTGGGAGCACCCAGCTATACAAAACAAATATTAACAGAAATGAAAAATCAAATAAGCAATGCCACAATTATAACAGGAGATCTTAACATGCCATTGACATAAAGGGACAGATCAACTAGACAAAGAATCAGCAAAGAAATAATAGAACTGAATCATACCTGTGAACAAATGCACTTGATACACAAATACAGAGTGTTCCTCCCAACATCAGAATATACATTTTTCTCAGCAGCACATGGAACATTCTCTAAAGTAGAGCATTTACTAGCCCACATAATATGCTTAAGTAAATGCAAAAGAACTGAAATGATCACATACATGTTATTGGATCATAGCTCCATGAAACTAGAAATTAATGACAAAAGAAGCTGCAAAAACCACATAAACACATGGAAATTGAATAATACACTCCTGAGCAATCAGTGGATCACAGAGAAAATTAAAGAAAAATTAAACAATATTTACAGGCAAGTAAAAATGCAAATATATCTTATTGGAACCTGTGGGACACAATGAAAGCAGTCCTCAGAGGAAAATTTCTTTCAGGAAATTTATTTCCTACATCAGGAAAACAGAATGAACACAAATACACAACTGATGCTATGCCTCAAACATATAGAAAAAGAAGAAGTCTAGCCCAAAACCAAAAGAAGGGAGGAAATTATAAATGTCAGAGCAGAAATCAATGCAAAAAAGACTAAGAAAACAATACAAAGAATCAATTAATCAAAGAGTTAATTCTTTGAAAGAATAAATAAAATTAATAAGCCACTCTCCAACTTTATTAACAAAAAGGAAAGAAAAAACTCAAATCCATGCAATAAGGAATGAAAAGGGTGAAATCACTACAGACCCTGTGGAAAACAGAAGATCATCAATACCTATTTCAAAAACTTCTACTCTCATAGGCTTGATAACACAGAATAAATGGACAGATTCTTGGAGACATATGAATTACCAAAGCTGGGTCAAGAAGATGTAAAATTGCTGAATAACCCAATTTTCCTGATAAGGATTTAATTAAATGGTTATCCAGATGGTTTTACTGCAGAATTCTACAAGAAATTCAAATAATATTTATTGTCAACACTCATGACCTCTTCAATGTAATTGAAAGGGAAATAATTCTCCCTAAATCATTCCTGGGAAAAAATATTATGCCAATACCAAAACCTGAGAAAAACCCAACCAAAAAAGAGAACAACAGGCCAATCTCCCTAATGAACATAGATCCACAAAATTCTCCATAAAATTTTGCAAAAGTAATGCAGCAAATCATCAAGAAGATTATGTACCATGGCAAAGTGTGATTCATCCCAGGAATGCAAGGATTCTCCAACATACACAAATCAATAAATGCAATCCACCATTTCAAATAGAGCCAAAAGTAAGCATCACATGATTATTTCTAAAGATGCAGATAAAGTTTTTCTTAAGGTCCAACACTTACTCAGGATGAAAACCTTACAAAAAATTGGAATAGATAGGCTTTACTTCAATATAATAAAAGCCATCTATGACAAAACAACAGCCAGCATCATATTAAATGTTCAAAAACTGAAATTCTTTACCCTAAAATCAGGAACAAGACAAGGATGTCCATTATCACCACTCCTATTCAATATATTGCTGGAAATACTAGCCATAGCAATTAGATGAGAGAGAGAAATAAAAAGAGTAAGCATAAAAAAGAGGAAGTTAAATTATCATTATTTGCAGATGACATGATATTCTACATAGAAGACCCCTAAAACTCCATTGAAAGACTCCTAGGTATAATAAATAAATTCAGTAACATAGCCAGATACAAAGTTAACACTCAAAAATCAATAGTATTCCCATACACTAACAACAAAATCACTAAGAGAGACATAAGAGAAACCACACTCTTTACAATAGCATCCAACAAAATGAGGTACTTAGGAATTAATGTAACAGAAGAAACAAAAGATATATTTAGGGAAAATTATAATACACTGAAAAAGAAATCAAAGAGGACCTCAGAAAAATGAAAAGACACCCCTTGTTCATGGATAGGAAGAACAAATATTGTGAAAATAGCCATTCTGACAAAATTGTTATACAGATTTAATGTAATCCCAATCAAAATGCCACTTGCATACCTCACAGATCTAGACAAATCACTCCTGAAATTCATTTGGGACCAGAAGAGACCTAGAATAGACCTAGAATAGCAAAGGCAATTCTAAGCAACAAACGCATCACAATCCCTGACTTGAAGTCATACTACAAAGCTACTGTAAGAAAGTCAGCATGGTCCTGTAATAAAAACAGACTTGAAGATCAATGGAATAGATTAGAAGATACAACTACAACTACAAACACACTCAGCCACCTTATCTTTGATAAAGGGGCCAAACATGTTCACTGGAAGAAAGATAGTCTCTTCAATAAATGGTGCTAGAAAAATTGGCTCTCTATATGCCAAAAACTAAAACTAGACCCATGCCTATCACCATGTACTAAACTAAAGTCTAAATGGATCGAAGATCTAAATATTAAAAAAAGGAACACTAAATCTGTTGGAAGACAAAGTAGGTAGAAATCTTGAAGACTTCGGGGTAGATAGAGAATTCATGAACAAGAGTCAAACCACATGCTAAATACTTCACAGATTCAATAACTGGAATCACGTACTATTGAAGAGTATTCACATGTTGAAAGGAATCTCTAGCATAATAAAAGAAAACCCACAAATTGGGAAAAAATCTTAATGAACTGTCCCCAGACAAAGGACTTCTGTCTAGAACATATAAAGAATTTAAAAAAAAAATCAGATCCCCCAAATTCAAAGACCCATTCCAAAAATGGGCATCTGAGATAAATACACAGTTCTCAGATGAAGAAATACAAATGGCAAATAAATATATGAAAAAATGTTCAACATCATTGGTCATTAGAGAAATGCAAATTAAAACCACACTGAGATTCCATCTCACTCCAGAAAGAATGGCCAGGATAAAGAAAACCACCACCAACAAATCCTGGAGAGGCTGCGGGGGGGAGGACTCTTTTGCACTGTTGGTGGGAGTGTAGACTGGTGCAACCACTGGGGATGTCAGTCTGGAGATTGCACAAAAATCTGGGATTGTAAGTGCCATTTGAGCCAGCTATTACACTTCTGGGCATATTTCCAGAAGAACTGAAAACATCATACCACAGTGATATATGTGCACCCATGTTTATAACAGCACAATTTGTAATAGCCAGATCTTGGAAGCAACCTAAATGCCCATCAACAGAGAAATGGATAAAAAATATGTGGTGTTTTTATACAATGGAGTACTACTCTGCTATAAAGAATGATTACATTGAGAAATTATAAGTAAATGGATGCAACTCAAGACAATATTCATAAGTGAAATAAATCAAACTCACAAGGGTAAATATCATATAGTCTCCTTAGTGTAAGAAATGGTAAGAGTACATAAGTTACAAAAAAACTCAATAAATACAGTGAAAGGATAAGAATCTGCTTAAAGGGGAAAAGTAATATCTCAGGAAAAATGAGGAAAAAGAAAAAGGAAGGGAAAAGAAAAAAGTCTAAAATAATATAAATACACTTAGGATAGTTAAAATGATTGTGTTAAAAATTCTCTAAGTTCTTGGAACAAAATAGTTAACATGCATAGGATTGGAACAATTGTGTTTATTATTGTATGGTGATCTGAGGAACTCTGGAAGATCATTATGTGAAATAACAACCCTAGTTATGTTCATACCACCTGGATTTTAAGGCATACATTGTCAGTGTTCTGGGCTCTTTGCTATTGTTTGTCTTTTTTCTTTCATGTTTTTCTAGGAATTTGTTTTATTTTGTCTTGTCTTGATTTTACCTCTAAAACAGAAATGATAGGTATATACCTAGAGACTCATGCATGTGTAGAACTTCTAAACGGTTTATAAGAATCCATTACATAATGCAATGCATGATAAAATGAACAGTTACTTTGAAGAAAAAGAGACACTAAGGTACCCAGTGCTGATTCTTAGTGTCATGATGTGAAATCCAGCAATAGTATTATTCTTTGTTCAGAGTGATTTTAGTCTGTTTTATATTATTTAATTTCAACATACATGAAGGTATGGGCATACATGAAGAGAATGAGACGCATTATGGCAGCCATTGTTGATTTCCCTATTGGCTGGTTTGGAAGTCTTAAAATGCCTTCATCATCCTGTGCTGATCAGTTTAATATTATTTTGTTTTGTATTAATTCATTGTATGTGAAGATATGGACAACTATATGTAAGAAAACAAGAGACAATGATAGACAGTGAAGGTCTCCTGTTGTGTTGCTTTAAAATCTGTGTGTCTTGCGTTGTTTTCTTATGATCTGTTTTGTTATGTTTAATTTTACCTTCTTTAACATAAAATTTAAAAAAATATATACTATACACAGATATAAATTCCTCATGATGAATATGACCATTATGCATGACAAACATGTAGTAATAAGAAAAATTAGAAAAAGAAGAAGACTGACAGTCACCACTTTCTCCTTGAGAAGAGGCCCTTCTCTGTATCAGTACATTTATATAAAATTAGGTGTTTTTCCACCTCTAGGAGATTTAGAAAGGTAACCAGGGCAGTCAAGATTGTGGATGGACCAATCACATCTGAGGACAGGGGCTGGAAGTAGAGACAGCAGTCGGATACTAATCAGTATCTCAAGTGGCCTCTTAGGATAATCAAGTAGTGGTAAGGGACATAGTCCAACAAAATTTAGCTTCAATGTTTGTTTCAGTTTAAAAAAAATAGAACTTTCAGAATAGCATTTGCTAATTTAATTCTTTTCCTGGCAGAAAATAATATGTTACTTCTAGTTGCCTTAGGTTTTCTTGTACCTACATTTAGCTAAAAAAAATTCTATGCAATGGATATGAAATATATAAATTCACGAATGCAAAACTTTTCTCTTTTTGGTAATGCATATTTTTAATTTGATGTATTTTAACTGAGTTATCAATAGGGACATAGTCACAGACTCATAGTTATAGACTGTCTTTTCATCTGCAGTAGCAAAACCTAGAAGAAAAATGTACTTAATAAGCATAGAAAATGCTAAAATTGTACATAGAGCCTTATGACAAAAAATTACTTTAAGAAGATATTTATATTTGTATGAAAAGGTACTAATAAAAATAAATAGGCCCACAGAGTTGAGCCCTAAAATATCCCATATTGTTGAGATCAGAGAACTATAGAAAGCTTGTTTCCCTGAACTCAGCAGGACAGAAATCCAATTCTTCTCCCTTCTATGTGCTGTCTTTTGTTTTCATTTTCCCTCAACTTCATATCATGGCTTGGATTATATTAAAGTATACTGGAGTTGGCTGTTCAGCCAGTGCCCAGAAGAACAGCTTTGTGATGCTATGAAACAGTCCATGAAGATGGGATTGGAAGCAGCAATACATCGCAGTGACTACTGGGAAAGAGTTATAATGCGGGAACCAATCAGCCAGCGAGGCAGGCTTTAAATTCAAAATGTCATTGGATAGGCATGACTTACAAAACAAAGTAGTGTCATTGCAAATTCTTTAAAAATAGTTTTTCTTTGGAATCTGAAATTTGGCAGCAGGATTTCTGAGTCCTGGAACTGGACTTCCTTTCAGTTGTGAGGACTGGAAATGTCATTTGGGACATCAGTATAGAGGAAATACTTAACACTATGAAAATTTAAGAGTTCATTGGAAGAATGGACTTACAGTTTCATAGGTAAATACAAAGACATGAAGAAAGGTTGGCCTGTGGGCTTCTAGGAGGGAAAGAAGAAATCAAAAGAGAGTGTAGAAAGAAAACACAAAAGTTGAAGACACTTAGGTTTTTGTAGTGTCAGAGTAACAAATTCAGAGGCAATTTGAAGATGACATCTATTAGGTACAAAAGTGGTATTTAATTAAATAAGACCTTTGAATTTTGTAAGAAAAACCTTTCTGAGTTTCTAGACTCAGCAATTTCAATAAATTGCTGCTTTTAAATTGTCTCAAAGGGAAGAAAGGACATTAAATTATTCGTTTATTCTTTCTTCTATTTATCCCAGAAATACTTGTTGCAAATCCTCTGCATGTTAGGCATATGTGAATTATACTTTTGGGTCATTTATGACAAACCTTTTGGAAAACTTCCACCTTTGAGTTTTTCTGTAAGTTTGTGTCTAGCAGAAGTGTAAACATTCTCCTCTGTAATAATATTACTCAATAATTTCTTTGAATCACTCAATGCAAGAAACACTCAGACGAAACTATTTTAGGAGACTTCTATCTTTAGCTTCAGTTGGAGGAAAAAAAACTTTAAGTTTCCATTAGACTTCTCATAAATTAATTGAGAAAACAATTATCGTGTTTTATAGGGGAAATCATTTGCATTTTTAGTTGCACTTTTATAGGAAGACATTGAGAATAGGGCTTTCTCTGCTTGTCTCCTGTAATTCTTGTTTGCTTTGATAAAATAAAATAAAATAAAATAAAATAAAATAAAATAAAATAGGCTAGTAAGACAAATAGTGAGACTCAATTTGCATGAGTATTTCTTTAACCTTTTGACAAAACCACTACAAATAATGCTTCTTGACTTCTAGGCCTCTATTCTCCAGAGATACTGAAATTCCTCTGGAACAGAATGAATATAAAGGCAGAGTCTGACATCACGGGAAAAACATAATCTTAGAAACATTAAGGATCACTTCACTAAAATGTTCTACTGGTCCTCATTTTTAGAGATAGGCCAAGATCTTATGCCAATGGATTTAAATTCATACTCTTTCCATGAACATGTATCTGGGCACCTACTATGTGCTCCAAACAAAGCTAAAACATTGAGCAAGAAAGACAGGTTAACTTTCAATGTTCCTCAACTCTAATGTGTAGAATTAAGCAATAAACAGGTAGCTGGTCTTGCACACTTTAAAGTAGTGTACTGGAAAATACAGGAAGGACCCCAAATGTGAATGAGAGGATGGAGCCTATAACTTATACAGTGTGTGTATAGAACAGAACCTTGGTAGCAGTGATACCAGAGCCATGATTTGAGTGACATGGAAAACTGAGAGATAAAATGTTTCAGAAAAAAATTGCACAAAAAAGAAACAGTAAGATCAGTGTCCTACAGTGAGGCTGATGTAGTGCTAAGTTTGAGGAACAAGAGACAGAAAGGCAAGTGAGTGAAAGAAACCATGGTGGAGAAATACTGAGTCCAAATAAGACTTTATCATAATTGAGATTTCATTGTAAGGGGAACTGGACACCAGTGGAGGGTTTTGAACAACAAAGTTTTACTATCTGATGGCATTTTTTAAATTACCAGAGATGTGTTTTGTATGGAAACAAATGAATTGGGACAAGAGTTAAAGGAGAATACTTGGCCCAGAAGGTGTTGCAGATGTATATGGGAGAGTAAGTCTTGCTAAGGTGGTACCAAGGAAGGACAGAAGTCCAAGTGGAGATGAGCAATGTAATGAGTAGCAAATGGAGAATGTAAGCCCACTTTCTGAAACAGATTTTAGTATGAATGTATTAAATGTAGGATAGTAATTTTGTTCAGTCATTAGTGTTTGTGTCAATGCAGAGAAAAAAAGGCTATCATATCAATACGAGTCAATGGAAATGGAAATAAGATTACAAATAACATTTTAAAAATGATGAGCAATGTTGATAATGCAGAGTCTGTAGATGGGTGGAGGTGATATTTGGGAAATTACTGTATCTGGCACATAATTTTTCTGTGATCTTGAAACTACTCAAATATATAAAATGTACTTCTTAAAAACTAGGGTAGTTTTCTGATTTTAATGCTAACCAGACAATGAATCATAGAAGTACAGATGATGATAAAACAGCAATTCAGTGTGCCCAAGACTTGAATTTTGCAGACTTTATAAAGATAGCATGGTGATTTCCTTTGTCCTGTTTCAGGAATATTTTTAAATCATAGCACAAATTAGATCTCTTCTGAAGTTCTTTATTTGCATTTCTCTATCTTTGTTACAAACTCAATCCATAATTTTCATTTTCCTTGTGTATCACTGCACAGATGAAAGCATCATCTTCTTGCCCTCAAATACTGCCCCACTCTTGTGTTTTAGCTAAGTGTCCTCTGAACACCTGTGCAATGGACTGCTCACCAGTGTGTGACCCAGGGAGTTGGCAAATCTTTAAAAAATGGGGCCAGTGGAAGAAAAGCTATTTAGAATGTATCCTTGACATCAGGATGCAGTTCAGGGACCCCCTTGATATCAGGATGCATTTCAGGGACCCTGGCCCATTCCTCTTTGTCTATCTTGCTTCCTGGCTGCCATGAAGTGAAAAGTTTTCTCCACTGGGAACAGGACCAATTGAACATGCACTGAGTCCTCCAAAATTATGAACCAAAATAAATCCTCCTATTTAAGATGAGGATCTCAGATATTTCATTACATTAATGGAATTCTAGCATATTCATTTAAAGGTAGACTACAGACTTCAAGATTAATTGGTATAGTATTAATTTTTGAAAGTCATTTTGGTACATAGAGAATCACTCACAGCTTTACTTTTATATAACTTTTTATAGAAAATTAGAGTTTCCAGAAAAAATAAAGAACATTTTTAGTAGAATTTCAAATAAAACATCATTTTTAAAAATTTTATGGAAAAAACTTAAAACAAAATTTCATAGCAAGATATTAGGATAATAACAATAGCACATACATTGCATATTGATATTTAAAGTAGTTACTTATAGTAAAAGATATGGGCATAAAATTTCTCCAAATGGGGCTGGGGATTTAGCTCAGTGACATAAGCGCCTGCCTGGTAAGTGCAAGGTCATGAGTTCAATTCTCAGTAAAAAAAAAAATCTCCAAATGATACTAGCACAAATATTTTTCTTCAATGAACTAAGAGACACTAATAGTATAACTAGTAGTTTTTGTTTTCCTTTTCCCATGTTTTCTTCAACTTTTCCTCCATTCTAGCTCCTTTTTCTTTTTCTATTCTTTTAATTTCTTCCCATTTCACGATATCCATTATACATTTGGGATCTTATTTACTCTCTCAGTTTCTCATACAAGGAGACAATATGACATTTACACATATGAATCTGATTTATTCCACTTATGAGTATGGTCTCAAGTTGCATCCGTTTAACTATAAAAGTCACAAGATATCCACATTGAATAGCTGAACAGTATTCCCTTCTATAAAAAACCACAGCTTTGTTCATCCATTCTTTGTTTACAGACATTTGAGTTATTTCAAAGATGTAGCTATTACAAATGGTGTTGCTATAAACATGGGTCACATTTATTGATGTGGTAGGATGCTTTGAATCTTCCAGGAAGATAACCAGAAGGGTAATAACTGGGTCAAATGGGACCTCTAATCTTAGCTTTTTGAGTAATCTCAATGTGATTCCCATAGTGCTTGGAAATCAGTCTGCTTTTCCCACCAACAGTGGAGAAGGGTTCTTTTTTCCCCACAGCCCCTCCAGCATTTGTTATTGTTGATTTCTTGATGATAGCCATTCTGGGGTGAGATGGAATCTCAATGGTGTTTTAACTTGCATCTCTTGAATGAACAGTGATGTCAAACATTTTTTCCTGTATATAATAGCTATTTGTATTTTTTTCATCTGAGAAGATCATATTCATCTCAGATGCTCATTTTTGGATTTGGTCTTTGGATCTGGGGACCTTTATATGTTCTAGATATAAGTGCTTTGTCTGAGAGACAACTTGCTGAACTTTTCCCCACTTTGTGGGTTGTCTTTTCCCTGTTGGTGATTTCTTTTGATGTGCAAAAGTTTTTTAATAAGATGAGATCTCAGTTGTTGGTTCTTTGAAATATTTCCATTGTAGTATGAGTTTTGTTTTGTTCATGAACTCTCTCCCTACCCTTATGTTTTCAAGATTTCTACCTACTTTTTCTTCTATTACATCTAGCATTTCTGTTGTAGTATTTGGATCTTTGATCTATTTTGACTATAGTTTAGTGCAGGCTGTAGACTTAGGTTTCCATTTAGTCTTTGGCAAAAACCAATTTTTCCAGAACCATTTGTTAGAGTGGTGATAGTTGTCCCAATGAACATTTTGGCCCCTTTGTAAAAGATAAGGTAACTAAGGTGTTTGGAGTTGTTTACATCTTCTAATCTTTTCCATTGATCCTCAAGTATTTTTTTTTATCATGGTGAATTTTATCACAGTAGTTTCACAATATAATTTCAAGTCAGGGATTGTGACGACCCCTGCCTTCTTTTTGTTGCCCAGAATTGCTTTTGCTATTCTAGACTTCTAATTGAATTTTAGGAATTTTCTATCTACTTCTGTGAGATATGCTAATAGTAATTTGATTGATATTGCATTAATACTGTATAACAATTTGGGGAATCTGATCATTTTCATTGTGCTGGATCTTCCTATCCATTAGAAAGGGATCTTTCCATTTTCTGATATCCTTTTTGATCTTCTTTCTCAGAATATGGTAATTTTTCAATATATAGATCTTTTATTACTTTTGTTAGACTGATTCCTAATTATTTTATTTTTTTAGAAGCTACTGTGAAAGCTATGCTTGCCCTAATTCCTCTCTCAGTGAATTTTTGTTTGTGTACAGGAATGCTAGTGATTTTTGAGTGTTAACCTTGTATCCAGCTATATCACTAAATTTGGCTATTACATCTAGAAGTCTTTCAATGGAGTTTTGGGGGTCCTCTTTGTAGAGTATCATATCATCTGCCAATAATGCTAATTTACCTTCTTCCTTTCTATCCTTATACATTTTATTTCTCTCTCTTGTCTAATTGCTCTGGCTAATGTTTCCACAACTATATTGAATATGAGTGGTGACAGTGGACATCCTTGTCTTGTTCCTGTCTTTTTATCCATTCTTTTGTTGATGAGCCTTGCAGTTGTTTCCAAGGTTTAACTATTACAAGTGTTATTTTAGAGTGAAAGCTTTCAGTTTTTGTCCATTTAGCGTGATTTTGCCTGCTTATTTGTAAGAAATGGCTTTTATCAGATTGAGGTAAAGATCATCTATTCCAATTTTCTGTGTTTTACTTCTACATTTATATGTCTGACATCTTTTCCTATCTTGAAAAGATATGTTGAGTAAATATGATATAAAGGTGATCTTCATCCTCACAGACATCATAAAAAAAGGGGAGAAGGATTGCTAAATTGTAGTTTTCATCAAACTTAAGCCAGGGCAATGAATCTGGCAGTCTTTGATGGGAGACAGCCACACAGACTGAGAAAAGGAAGCGGGCCTTGTTTCTTTGCAATTTGCAAATATTAATTACTGTGAATGTGGGGCAACAAATGGAAACCACTGACATGGACTTTTCACAACCACATTTAAATTGTTTTAAGAAACTCTGTATAGCAAACCACAGTGTTCACAATGCAAGGATGATTTTGATGTCTAAAGTGTGGGAGAGAAAAAAATTTTTAAACTGGATATTCTCTATGTGTGTTGTAGAATGCAAAGTCATTAACAAACAGAAGGGAAACTGTAGAGGTGAAGGCCAGGCCAATGGAGTGGCATTGAATATTTTTGCTGCTTTCAAAGTGTAGAAATCTTAAGTGAAACTCATTAAAGGGATCTGTAGCTTACAAGGCACATATACAATATTCTAGAAATAATTTTTTGGAGTTTTTTAAAAAAACATTTATTTTAAAGAGAAAAAATTAAAAAAAGATATTAGAGGATAAACATCTTTAAAGTATTGTGTGTAGTTATCTTCAAATAAGTTACTCAGAGTACAAGGTCTTGGCATTTAATTGACCAAACAATATTAACACAAACTTTCTTTTCAATAAACTGAGAGAAATTAGTAGTATAACTATCTTAATTATCTTTTATATGTGTACATATATATATGTAATTTGTTTTAATTTTCCCTTCCTTCTTTTCTTCGTTCTGTCACCCTAGTTTCTCTTTCCCTTTAAAGTTTCTTCCTATTTTACAGTATTTATTGTACATTTTGGATCTTATTTATTGTTTAAGTTTCTCATACCAGGGAGACAATACGAAGTACACACATGTGAAACTGGTGTATTTCACTTGTAAGTATGAACGTGAGTTGCAGCCATTTACCTATGAAAGTCTCTGTATGACTGAATAATACTCCATTGTATAAAAAGACTGCATCTTTTTTATCCACTCCTCAGTTGATGAGCATTTAGGCTGTTTCAAAGGTTTAACTATTATAAATGCTATAAACATGGGCACACATACATCACTGTGGCATGATGTTTTTAATTCTTCTGGGAAGATACCCAGCAGGAAAATAGCTGAGTCATATGGGATCTCCAATCCTAGTATTCTGAAGAATCTTAACAAAGATTTCCACAGTGGTTGCACCAGTTTACCCTCCCGTGTTTGTATGTCTTCATCTAAGTAGTGTGTATTTATCTTAGATGCTGATTTTTGTATTGGGTCTCTAAATTTGGGAAGTTTGATTTTTTTTGTTGTTGTTGTTGTTCTTCATATGTTCTTGATAGTAACCCTTTGTCTGAGGAACAACTGGCAAGTATTTTTTTCACACATTTTGGGTTGTCTCTTCACTCTCTTGGTGGTTTCTCTTGCTGTGCAAAAGCTTTTTAATAAGATGAGATACCAGATGTTGATTCTTTGTGATAGTTTCTATGTGATTGGGATTTTATTCATAAAGCCTTTGCCTCCACCAATGTGTTCAAGATTTTTACCTATTCTATCTTCCAGTGGATTTAATATTTCTGTTTTAATATTTAGAACTTTGAACCATTTAGAATTTAGTTTAGTGCATGGTGAAAGATATAGGTCCAATTTTAATCTTCAGCATGTGCAGAGTCAGTTTTTCCAGACTCATTTATTAAATAGGCCATCTTCCAATGAATGTTTTTGTATGTTTGTCCAACATAAGGTGTCTGCAGTTGTTTATTCATCTTCTAATCTGTTCCATTCTTATTCAAGTCTGATTATTTGCCAGTATCATGCTGTTTTTACCACAGTGTCTTTCTAGTATAATTTCAGATCATGGATTGTTATGCTCCCTGCCTTTCCTTTGTTGCCCAGAATCACCTGTGCTATTTTAGATCTCTTCTGGTTCCAAATGAATTTTAGTATTGTTTTCTCTAATTCTGTGAGAGATGTTACTGAAATTTGATCAGAATTGCAATAAATCTGTATAACAGCTTTGGAAGTATGGACATTTTCCCTATATTGGTTCTTCCTAGCAAAGAGCAAAGGATATCTTTCCATTTTCTGATATTGTTTTCAATCTCCTTTTTCAGAGTAGGGGTCTTTTACATCCTTCATTAGATTGATTCCTAGATATTTCATTTCTTTGGATGTCATTGTGAAATCTGTGTTTTCCCTAATGGCTCTCTCAGTGAATTTGTTATTCATATATAGGAATGCTTTTGATGCTTGAGTGTTGATTTTGTATCCAAATATGTTACAGAATTGGGATATTAAATCTAGCAGTATTTTGGTGGAGTTTCTGGGGTCTTCTATGTAGAGTAAAATGTTGTCTACTGATAATTATAATTTAATTTCTTCCTTTTTTATCATTATTCCTTTTCTTTCTTTCTCTTGTCTAACTTCTCTGGCTTAACTCTCTATGACCATGCTGAATAACAGTGGTTACAGTTGACATCCTTGTCTTGTTCATGATTTTAGAGTGAAAGCTTTCAATTTCTGACCACTTAATATGATGTTGGCTGTTGGTTTGTCATAGATAGCTTTCATAATATTGAGATAAAGACCATCTATTCCAATCTGGAAAGAAAATATTAATATAAACCTTCAATATTCCCATTCAGGCATGCATTAAGGCATGCATTTTATGGAGTATGCAAGCCCTAGAATTTCCACATCAATAAGAAAATGTCAAACTTCCCTGATAAATTAATTCTGATTTGAAAGATAAGTATTATAATGCATTGCTTGATAGTTTATGAAAGACATATATGTTAATTATTCCTATTCTGCAAATCTGAAATCCAAAATACTATACTCTAAAATCTGAAACTTGTTGACTGCCAGTGCAATGCTGCAAATGGAAAATTCCAAAACATGAAAGGTTATTTCATGCACAAAATTATTCAGGATACTGTGAGACTCAAGATTCAGGCTATGTGTATACAGTAAATATGAATTATGAATAAATTTTAAGTTTACCCTAGGGAGCAACCTCAAAATATCATATATATGCAAATATTCTAAAATTTGAAAAAATTCTGTAAGTCAAATCAATTGTGGAATGAAGGATTTTGACTAATGGATCATCAAGCTACATTTTCACACCACTTTCCACATCTGGGGAAGTCTGATTTTTTTTCAGTTCATATTTTCTTACAGAATAGAGAATTGTGAAGAAAGAGAATCAGCATGAGGCAAGGTTTTAAGGGACAGTGAGGGCGCAGAACTTGTGTATTTAGGGCTCTATTCATATATACATTGTGAATATATGTCAATGGTCTCCTCTGTACAAGACCACAGGACCTAGAGATGAGTCACTGGGCCCTAGACAAGTTTCTGAAGTATTCATGGTTTGGAGACAATCAAGTATAGGTACAAATGCTGGGTTCATGACTATATGAAAGAAACTCAACTTCAGCCTCAGCTTGTTCTAAAAATGAATAGATATATGATATTTATCTTGAGTGACTTTTTTTGTTCTCAAAAATCATATAGACTTTAAAATATTTTTAATAAATAACGTTTTCATAAAAATATCAGTCTGCTTGTAATGACTTTCAATAAATGTATCCACGAGTGTAAAAACAAATACAGATGTGCTACATTGGACATTTGCTCTGCCCTGGAAAGTTCCTGAGTATCATTATGCAATCAGTTCCTCCCCAGTATTCAGCCCCAGTAACTCACTGATCTGTTTCCCCTTATGACAGTTTTTGTCTTAAGATTTTACAGAAGGCAGTCATGCATTGCATACAGCTTTGTGTCTGACTTCCTTACTTGGCACAATGCTTTTAGATTTCCTACATTGTGTACTAGGGTTATTCCACTGTACGAATATCCAGGTTTGTTTCTAATAATTAAGTAAAATTTAAAAAAATATTTAAGTATAATTGTCTATACATAGGTTAATGAATAGTTCTTGATTTGTACTCATTGAATTAATGGCAACTAGTAAATTACAAATAATTCCCACTTCGTAGGCATTGCTTTCTGTTGATATCTAAGGTTTAATATAGTGAGGAAATGATATTTTGAACTAATGCATAGGAGCTCCAGTTATAAATAAAAAGGCAAATTGGAAAATTTAGATATTATCTGAAAAATTTAAGGTTGTCTTTGATTCAATTAGCAGGCATGTTATTTAGATTGATTTATAAAGTTACCTGTCTTTCCTCAATTCTGCTTTCACCCTCTGTGTGTGTAGATAATGCCATACTTGGAAATATATAATCACCAAGGGTCGGTCTTTATATTTGTAGACATGACAATTTATGTTGTTGCTACTTCAGCAACCAAAGAGTCTGTTAATGGCATCATAAAACTTGACACACCATTTTTTTGCTACAAGGAAGAAAATTAGGAAACTTAATTTCAATACAGAGATGGAACTCAGAACAGCGACTACAGATAAATCTAGAAGCTGTTTTCAGAAAGTGTTTCTGTGTCTTATTCAATGAGGGTGTATGTCCCTAAAATTTTTCAATATGTGATCAAAATTCAAAGCAATATTCATGCTATGATTATTATTATCACTAAATTATAGTACTTTTTGTGCCTAGAATTAGAAAGATAAAATGTGAGAGACAGTTTGAACTATAATAATTTTCTAATTCTAAAAAAAACCATACACTAGTTCAGAATTTAAAATTTGGATTTGGAATTTGCTTCTGAGAATTGGAGACCAAGATTTGCAACTTGCAACCTCAATGGTAATGAATCCAGGATTTACTACTGGGACCAGTAGACCTGCTGCAAATGCAAAGTTCAGGCCTGCTGCTTAGACCTAAACACTACTTACTTGAGACCAATTTAATCAGAACTTATAGAAATGCCATCGCATTTTGTAAAAAATGCTTCCTCTATGCATTCATAACAGTTTATCTTGCTTATTCTCTGTCATTTAAACCTAAAATTTGATTTCTTTAACCTCTCCTCTGCTATTCTTTTGTTGAAGAACACCATTATATACCACACCAGCTATAGCATTACTGGAGGAGCACCAGTAAGGTTCAACAGAGAAATAAACAGCGGCATGTGTATACATATAAATATATACACAGAGACGTGTAATGTGCTTTTTATATGCATATGTATGTGTTTGATTTCTTTCTGATAGTTTTGACCTTGTGCTTGACATATTTTTATAAAACATAAAAAATGAATAATTTGAAATGTATTTTTACTAAATTTTATTTGAGGAGTAAAAAGCAAGAAGTAGATTACAGATTTATTTATCAGAAATAAGTTATAAATGTGTAGAGATTTCTGCACTAGAGGTGACAGAATTGCCCAGCTCCACTAAAAAACAGAGAGACAGAGAGACAGAGAGAAAGGGATAGAGAGCGAGCTTGGGTGGGGATGGAGCCCACTGGTAGAGTATTTGAATAGCTTGTACAAATGCTAGTTTTCATTTCTAGCAACACACATACACACACAGAGAGAGAGAGAGAGAGAGAGAGAGAGAGAGAGAGAGAGAGACATACACACACACAGACACACACACACACACACACACACGGACAGACACATTTTCCAATTCTATAAGTTTCTTCTTATTGACTCTCACGAGATTCTTAGGGCTCACATTTTTCAAAGCTATTCAGTCAAATTACTTTGTGGTGCATATGATGGTTCGGAAAATTACAAACTTTACTAGAATCCAGAAGATAATCTCTGCTTAGTATCTAGCTAGCTGCTTCTAAATTTTACATTATCTTTTTCAAAAAAGAAGCCTAGTTCTTCCTAAATGAGGCCCCATACTTCTTTATATGAGTGAAATCTAAACCATTGTATACAGTGTTATCCTCTTCTTTATTATACTTTTTAATTTTTATTTTTTCAAATTATTTAAAAGTTTTATTGAGATTTCTTTATTTGATATTTTGCATGCTGTTTTACTTTATTTTATTTTTTTGGAAGACAGGTATAAGCACATAACATATTTAATCATCCCCCTCATCACCTTGCCTTGCTCCCTCCTTCCCTGGTTTCATTATCTTTTGGGAGGTAGGTGGTCATCACAGATCATATATGTTGATCCTATCTACACCCATGAACCTGTCGTTGACCCCTCCTCCTTGATTCCTTTCCTCTTGTCCAATAGTAGTGTCCCTCCTACTTCCTGACCTCCCACTGAGAGCCCATGTGGTTATGGAGAATGCCCCTCACCTGACCCCTGAGCATGGTTTATTTCACTCCACATGATACTCTCCGTACCCATTCATTGTTTTCTGCAGATTACAAAATTTCATTTCCATATACTAAACTAAATTGGATAATTGAGAAGAAATGGACACATTTCTAGACACATGATCCATGAAGACTGAACCAGGAGGATATAAAACACCTGAACAGATCAATAACCAACAATGGGGCTTAAGTAATAATAAAGTCTTCCAACAACAAAAACTGTGAACCCAGGATTGTATGAATTTACTGATGAATTTTACCAGACCTTTAAAGAAGAACTAACATCAGTGATTTTCAAACTATTCCATAAAATAAAAAGGAAAGGACACTCCTGAACTCATTCTATAAGGCCAGTATTGTTACAAGTAGAGTTAGTTAGAAATATTATAGGCAGTCAGACAGGGCTGGGCCCCCAAAGCACCCAGTGCAGAAGACCAAATATCTTGTAATGTTGGAGAAGACAGACATCTCCTGATGTGGGCCAGACCTCAAGACAAGAGGCAAAACAAATGCAACCATGCCTTAAGTAAAACACCAGGGACTGATATTATAAATAAGTATGGATCACCTTGAGGAAGCCAAGAGTCAGCATCTCAGCCCCCCACAGAGTCACCTCACTTTAAGCATGGCCTCTTGCTAGGTGACTCACTTCCCCATTTGATCCCAGTGTAATCAATTTTCCTTGAGCAATTACACTTATAATCTTACTGGTAGGCCATAGTTCTGTCCCACTTCATGCCCGCCTGCCTTGCTAGTTCCCATTTTTCCTCATTTTGGACCTGCTTCGTTTCATGGTTTTGCTCTATGAAAGTTCCTAGAAAAGGCAGTCTGTGGCAACCCACTGGGGACCCCTTCTGTCTGCCTCTCAGACAGAGGCTTTCTGTCTCGCAATAAACATATTCTGCTTTTAACCTCCATTGTTCCTAATTCATTCTTCAATAGTAAAGAGCACAAATTCTTACTGGACATCTAGTAGGTTGGGAGTTTCACTCCTCTATGTCACTATTACCCTGATATCAAAAAACCAGGGCACAGTAAAATAAGAAAACATAGAACAATATTTTCAATGAGCATTGCTGCAAAAATTCTCAATACAATACCAAAGGCCTCATTTTTTAAGAGCAGTTCTATGTTCACAGCAAACCAGGAAGCCACAGAGATTTTGCTTGCAAAGCATAAACTATGCTCAGCATTATCTAATAAAATGGTACATTGATGAATCCCCAGAGACACTTTGGAATCACCCAAAGTTGAGTTTACATTAGCTTTCACTCTTGAGTTGTATATTCTATGGATTTGGGAAACTATATAGTGACATTACAATGTTATGCAGAACATTTTCCACCTCCTAAACATCTTCAGTGTTCTGTTTTTTCAAATTTCCTCTCACTCCACTCTTGCCATTCACTTATCTTTTTTCCTGTCTCCATAATTCTGCCTTTTCCAGAAAACTATATATTTGAAATTATGTAGTATGTGAACTTTTCACACTTACATTTTTACCTTTTTAAAATTTGTAATATGTTAAGATTCGTGCATATCTTTTCATAGCATGATAGTTTATTTCTTTATTAATTCTAAATAGTACCCCATTATGTAGATATCTGATATTTATTTGTTAATCTACTAGAGCATTGTGGTTTCCAAGTTTTGAGGATTGTAAATAACACTCCTGCAAATATCAATGTGCAAGTTTTTGTGTGGATGTGTTTTGAACTCCTTTGGATAAAAACCAGTGTTCATAATTTCTGGATCCTATGATAAGTTTACACTTATTTTTCTCAGAAAGCATTAAATTGTCCTTCGTAGTATTTCTACCATTTTGCATTTCCATCAAAAGATAATGAAAGTTCCTATTGTTTCACAACCTCAGTGGCTTTTGAATGTTTTGTATCTCAAAGATTTAAAGAACTATGTGGTGGTGATTCAACCTTGTTTCACTCTGTAGTATCTGATGACATGTAACGTGGAGCATCTTTTCAGATGTTTATTTTCCTTCTGTTCATCTTCTTTGCCTTTCTCAGTGTGGCTGTTTTCTCATTGGTAAAATTTAAGAGTCTTCATATATTCTGAATAACAGTTATTTTTCAGATGTGTCATTTGCAAATATTTTATTACAGTCTGTGGCTTGTTTTATTCTCTTGACATAGTCTTTTGCAGAACAGAAATTATACTGCATTAATTTTTCAAGAACAAGTGTTGGTTTAAGTGATACTCGAGTGTGGTCCTAAAAATAAGTCAAATACATGAGAAAAATTTACTTTTATGCTCTTTAAATACCTTTTTCAGTTAGAGTGATATTGAACTGAATGTAATGAAAACAATATAAGCATAAAACTCCCCTTAATCTGTCACATCAAACTCTTTATTTAAAAAATTTTCCCAAAAGTTGTAATGCAAGGCCTTTGTATTTTCTTATGTTACACATTAAACTTGATGGATTAGATGTCTCTATTAAATTTGTAGATCCTTATTCAACACATATAGTTTATTGTTTGACCAAGCACAGTACACACACACAGGAATACAAACTTCATGTTTCTGTGCTATAGTTAAGCCTGCTTTAGACATCAAAGATTCTCATTATACTGATGTGAATTAACTCCAGAGCTAAAGAATAGCCCTTGTGGGGGGAAACGGAGCTTAAAAGAAATCTCTAAGTGGTTATGCTTCACCCTGTCAGACAGCAGATTTCATATTCAGCACCGTAAGATGGTTTTTCTCTCCACTGCATTCATTTCTTATGCCTGTTGGGGTGAGATATCTTGTCTCAACATGGACTGGAAAAGTCCGTGAGAGCTGAAAGAGTGGTAATACACTTACTCATATCTCTCAGTCTGTGTGAACACAGAAATTAAAATAAAAGCCATTTGGAGATGTATATTGAACATTTGTTCTTGTAAATATTTGATTTGAAAATAAGCTTTTGAAGTATTAGTTTCATAAAAGCTGTATAATAAGCATGGAAGTGTGACAGAATAGTAACGAAACGTGATAGCTATATTTTGAGGTATTAGGGATCTCAGAAGAAGTGTAATTCTTGTTTTCTTTGCCCTATGTGAAAAGTACTTCTCTATGCATCAAATTTAGTGATGCCTTGTCCCATGTAAACCTGTAAAGCCAATTAATATAAAGAAAAACCAAAGAACCAAAGAGGATGTATGAGCCTACCACTAAACTCACTAATTGGTCACAGGGATGTGTGAAACCTAAAGTGTATTTTAGTGATAGATGAGCAACCTAGAATATGATTCCATTCAAAGTGAGGGGGAATGCAAAATTGAAATGTTGTGACAAGAGCTGTAAATTGAACTATTGTAAATTTGATTTAAATATCTTCTAGGACTTATTAAACTACCTTTTCCTTTCCAAAGTATTCCTTCCTTTGAGAAATCTATAAATATGATTTAATGATTTCAGGTTCCACAAGTCTATTATGACTTTAGTGAAAGTGTCTATATATACTGAAACATTCCAGTGTGGAAGCTCTTAGTTGTAGGGTTTTACATGATGAAAATTCCAATAAAATGGTAGCTATTATCTAAATAATTACCTAGTTAGTTAACATAATGCTAATTATATCATTGCTGTGATCAGAATCATTCTGGAAAACAGAGCCCACACTAACCAGTGAAAATATAGAAAGATGTGCATGTGGCTAGAAGTTTAGAAAGACATTGAAAGGTTTGAGGAACCAAAATTTGGGGTCTAGCTAGGTTGTAACTGGGTTTAGCTTTGGTGCGGAATATCAGGAGGGTGTCATTTCCACTCCTGGTTAGAAATCTCTAAGAAACAAGTGCCAGTGGAAGAATTTCCCAGTACTCTCAAGTCTGGGTTTTAGGCGATGAAAGTGCAGTCCAGCTGCTGGTGATAAAATGTCACAACTGGCAAAATTCAGTCACTCCTTCTTTCCTGAAAAAAGAATAAATGTTATGAGGTGCAGCCCTGGTTGGTGTGTTTCTGGTTGGTACAAGAAAAAGCAATTATGCTTAGAATATCCTAGAAGAAATCTTACTGAATGCTGACAATAAATGAAACATTGATCCTTATCTGAAATCTGACTTTTAAACTGATAGACTCATCAATGATAATTCTAGATTTACTGATATATTAATATTTTCCTATCACTGTGAAACACACCACCACAGAGGTGTTGAGAGCAAGCCAGAGTTGGGAGCTGATCCAGAGACTTGGTTGGGAAACAACCCACTTCCGAGTGGGAAGAATTCAGTTTCTTTCAGGTCTAGAATCTGTAGGATTTTGCTACTTGAAGACTTCTCCATACTTAGGGAAAGTTTAGTCCTGCCTTTAAATGGCTTTTTAAAGCCATGTTTTAAAAAAAACACCATAACATGTTTTTTTTATTAACTCAAATTCAGTAGGTTAGAGTCCTTACTTAAATTCTTAGCCTTTGCTGTGTAAAGTGACATGATCATGAAATGGTATTGCATCATAGTCAGAGGTCCTCCCCACACTCAGGAAGAAGAGAAGCTATCAGGAGATGGTTCATTGTGGATCCTCTTAGAATCTGTCTATTTCAACTTTCCAAAAGAGATCTTAAGATACTGGTTATTTTATATGCCACTGAAGTATACTTGCTGCTAGGAGAGTCTTTCATTTACTTTCTTAAAATATTAAGGCTATTAGTTTCTTAGGTTAAAAAGTGACAGATCGTGGTAAATACTACTTTCTCTATAGCAGAATTATCATTTGACTTGATTCACTTTAATTTCCAGAATTATTTGGTGCATAATTCCATAACTGCAAGTTATTGTGGAGCAAGCTTTGACATTTCCTATCATTTCACAAAATGAAGAAACTAAAAAGGAAAATAGTAGGTAGGAGTGTAGCCAGCTTGTCCCAAGATTCCAATATTGTGCTGACTTTACTGTTTGAACTTTACACATTTCCAAGCGAGGCTTTGTGATTGTTTCTCTTGTTAGACACAAGCAGAGGGCATTGATAACTCAGAGACACACAAATACAGAAAATCAAAGGAAATATGCAATTATGAGATCTTTCTTTTGTATCTCTCCATAGTGTGCTTTCTCATTCCCTTTGTCTAGCTCAGTGTCACTTTACCAAATAAAGTGGAAATACTCTTCAATTGTCTCAATCTCCTTTTGTACAAATAAGTTGTTATCACCCAAAATACAACCTTTGAGTTCTTTTTATTGGTTTATTTTCTGTATCTTTTTGATAGATTGCAACTGCCTGGTGGCACACATATTTCTGTCAGGTTCACTGTTGCATATTTGGTACCTAGAATGGTAATTAGAATAGAGTAAGTTCCCAACAAACATATGCTGAAAGAACAAATCAATAGGTTGATAAATAATTTAAGAGGTCAAAATCCTCCTGGGAAGCAACCAGGCTAAGAAAATTTATAGGTAATATAGACAGCTGTCTGGATAAAAGTGAGAAGATTTTGCTGTAAAAATACTGGGAAAGTTTAGATAGTAACAAAATTTAAGAATCCTAAAAGTTTACAGTAACTGTTAGATAATGCAAAACTGTCACTTGCTGCTCAGTCTCATGGAGTCGTAAACTCTAACTCCACTGTGCAAGTCCTATTGAATGTCTACCAGAGGAAAATCATTGTCATGAAATTTTGAGGATAAATACGATCTATTCACTCTAATTATTTTATACCATAACTGCTCTGAAAGCTGTATCAGCTCCCCAAAAGTTCAAAAATTGCTTCCATTTAATTTTACCTTCAGTTAACTTTACTTGTTCCTGTTTAAGTAATTCCTTTTCTGAAAATAAATGTAAGAACTAGCCCTGACGTTTCTATTACTGCATTTTTTGAAACTGATATAGATTCCTATATGTCATTTAATGTGTCTTAAGCAATGCTTCCCCTGACTTTTATTTAAAGTTAGAAGCTGGGAAACATGCAAACACTATGTTCCACAAGAGGACCAAGGCATTGTATTCTCTAGAACTAGAAATTAATGGAAATAACAATTGTTCATCAGCACCTTGGCTGCCCGAATACTCAGAACTCTTTTGATCTGCCAGGGTGACCAACTGCCTTGTTCAGTCTTAGGGGATTTGGTTTTTCAGTGCAAAAACCAAAGTAGGATGCTGATCTCTTGACTTTTGATTGTAAGAGGAATTTATGCTCATCTTTGAAACTTGGAAAAATAACAAAAATGAAAAGGATGAAGAAAACAAATTTTAAAAACACACTCTAAATAGGAAATTTAGGCAACCCATTCAGGACGCCTTCTGTGTCTCAGGAACTACTCCTATTCCCAATTCCTTTTCTCAATAAATTTTCCTACTCTTAAAAAAATAGAAATAATTGACTAGTTGGATTAAAGAACCAGAATTGAGAATTGGCAGAGAGTGACTAAAGGGAAAGATTTGAAAGTCATTGATGTGGCTGGGACAGCTGTGGAACAAATGGTACCTGTATGTATCATTTAGAGAAAAATAAGGGACCTTTGCTAAATTGTGGAAGAGCAGAGGAAACAGGAAATTTTCTATTTTTATTATTAGCTAAAATTCTTTTCCTGCTTTTTAATTTTTTCATCAAAATTTTATGCTTTTGATAATTTTAGATTGGTTTGTATTTTTTCAATTGAAAGTATCTAGTCTTTAAATAGTATTTAAAATTAATGGATTGGGTAGGTGCTAGGTAAGGGGAAATGTCTCAACTAAGACATCAGTCTAAAAAGTTTTGGCCTGAGCATTGTCACTGGAAAGTAACAAAGCCCTGAGTGGAAATGTTTTGGTTGGAAATGGTGCAGAAAGAATTCCAGCCTCTGCCATGTATTGCAAAGTACTCCCTGGTGCCCCTCATCACCACTTTCTCAGTCTGTACTGAGCCAATGTATTGTTTTTCCATCCAAGTAATTTTCAGTAACACCCACAGAATCCCCAGCAGTGACTGCATCTAATATAAAACCTGGCAAAAATTCAACTTAATGTAAGGAAAATGGCATCCCAGAATTCATGCCTCCGAATAAAGCCCTTCTTCCACATCCTGAAAGAGGAATGGCAAAGAAGAAGCCCGTGGTTATGAAATTAAGAAATCTTTAGCCGCTAATTCTAAGAGAAAATAAATAAATACATAAAACATGCATTTTTTATAACCTGGTTCCGGCATCACTAAGAGAAGCAAAATTGTACAATTCTACCCGGAGAGTATCTGCACAGTAGTAAACGTTTAATAATTAAAATCAAGTCTTTTTTAAAGGCGCTGGTTCCATCAGAGTCAGGGAACATCTAAGAAGTCTGCCTCACACTGCATAGACTGCTAGCTCTTTCCCCCTCGGTTACTTTCAGTCAGAGACATTCTACCAAACACAGATGACTTAAAACTTTTAGCCTCACTTTTGTGTAATACTGTTATTTAACACTCTGTCTGATAATTTCACCGTTTGATGTAGCTTATCATTCAATAAATGTATCATTTTTTTGGTAAAACATATATGAGAGAGAAAGTTGTGAGAACATTTGCATCATTTTTCCAGTTTTTGATGCAATAAATTGCTTTGTCACATGGAAAATTGGCCCCCTACAGGTGGATTTTTCATGCACGAGACTTGGAGTTCACAAATCCCATTACTGTATAATAGGATCTATCGGGATGCATTTGAAAACGTGCCCCTTCTGGTCCAGGCTGAATTTTGTCATGTGCATTGTCATATGAATAGCCCCACAGTTGCCTTCAGCTCTAATAGCTGACAGTCCAGTCTTGGCTCTGGTACAATGTTTTTTTGTTTGTTTTTGTTTGGTTTTAATGTCCTTAATCACATTAGCTCCTATTATGATTCCTTGGCCAATCTCACAGCTTGGTCCTGGTGTGGCGATTCTTGGGTCCCAGGCTTTATGAGTAATAGATTTCCATGATGTTGTTGAGATAACATGGTTCTTGCAACATACTTGCTTTGTGTCCAAGAGTTGTCACTGCCTTTTTACTGTTCTGAACTCTAGAACACATAGGAGAGCATTCAAATTTTTACTTGTGATATTTTGTCTTTATTTACTTATTTATTTATCAGTCCTCTTTTCTATTTCTTATGCTAAAATGAGGGATCAACATGTTTAAAAAGTAAAACATGAGTTCATGTTGCTCTCAAGTGTGATGCACTGTTTTAGGTAACAAAAATGCATAATGCTTAAGAAAGTGACCTAGTAGTTAAGGGTATTATGCAAATATCACCCAGTAGTATAGCTGTAACACCATAATTTTGGTTAAATGCTTATCATTGTACTAGAAGACATTGGAAAAGTAACTTCTTTGCACATCTAAAAAACTTAGAGCAATTTTAACATCATTAATAAATATAGTATATTCCAAGGCAAAGCTATTCATTCTTTAATGTAATGCCGTATAAAACATATACCAAAATATAATACCATGTTGATAAAGTATGCAGATTTTAGTAAATTTATCCTCATATTTGCTTTTATTGTTTCTGTGAATTCTCTTAAAACCTCCTAAACCTCCTAATAACCAACAGTAAAAGAAAAGCTCATGAAGTAACCATATAATAGCACATCAAGCAGACTTATTTACCACAGACATACATAAATATACACCTAAGAAGTCTCCATAAAAGTAACAGATGGGAAGATAAGAAAGTAATTGCTCACTACAACTTCCCGGGAGAATTCAAATTATATCAATCAGAGATGAAATGGATTTATTAAAATCACAGGAAAACACCTAAAAATATTATGAAACATAAAACACTAGTCTCTTTGTTCTTTAACAATGCTAAAAAAAAAATCACTCTTTCAAGGAGATTTTAACACACGTGAAAGTAATCGATACTTTACACCAGTGCTGACTAGCTAGACCTGGGGTTGCTCCAGGCATAGATTAATGTAGGTGTCTTAGGGGCTGGGGATTTAGCTCAGTGGCTTAAGCGCCTGCCTGGCAAGCGCAAGGTCGTGAGTTCAATCCCTGGTACCAAAAAAAAAAAAAAAAAAAAAAATGTAGGTGTCTTAGAAACAGTTCCAATGTTAACAAGGACAGCAGTGTTTTCAAAGAGCTCATTTCCCCAAAACCTTCTGAAGTTATACACAATGCGCATCACCTCGAAATCTCATGACCACTAATGTGTGTGTGTGTGTGTGTGTGTGTGTGTGTGTGTGTGTGTATGGATGCCCAGTCAGTCCATTCTTTCTAGGTCATGCAGAGAGGTAGACACTGTGTATAACCAGGATACTTAAGTGGGTATATGGCAGGAACAAGGATCTCCCACATAAATGATATGGGGCAGTTCATCAGTGAAGAGTACTAGCCTTCATTCTGTACCTTCCTCTTTGAAAAAATAGACAATACTCTGTTCCCAACACACATGGGTACCAGTTATAAGGTTTTGTTTTTCTTTCTTCCTTTCCCAAGAGGCACTTGGAGTTAATCCCCTTTTCTTTTTCTTCAATGGGTTTGGGGTGGAGTTTTAAGAAAGTATTGTTATTAGAGATGCTCAGAGGACTCAGATGAAAGTATGGTCTTTATTCAGCTCCACTGCTCCTCTTTTAACTCTACTTGTTTGCCATCTTCTCCCAAGTAGCAGGAAGTACAAGTGAGAAAGTGATGCATCAGATATTGCCTCAGGCAATAACAGGTGGAGATGAAGGACTAGTGATGTAGGGTATTTATTAGGATCAGGGAAAGATACAAAAGGAGATGTAGAGTATAAGAGTGAGAAAGCTTCAGAGAACAGGAAAATGTGATGCAAGACATGGATATAGATTTTAAGGCTTTAAACAATTCAGACACAAGCAGAGTGAGTTTAAAATAGATTTCTTTACAATTTACTGTGCTTAACTCCTGGAATTTCTCAGAGAATGGAAATTTTGTAATAATTAAGACAATAGGTTGTGAGAATAAATGTGACACTCTTTCATAAAAATTGAAGCACAATATGAGTGTGAAATTTTGGTTTTACATTATTATAGTTACTTTACCAAATGAAAGGCCTAGTAAAGGCTTAAACTAATGAGTTAATGATTTTGTACTTCAGTTATTTCAAATTTAGAAAAATAAAGCGAATAATGCCTGAAGTACAAGAATGACAAGCTTTATCTGCCCAAAATGTCTCATACTTTTTAATCTCTTAAGTAGAATGACAACTGTCTGAGTAACTCTGTAAGTCCTCCTAATAAGTTCTGGGTCACTGCAGTCGTCCTCGAATTCCTCATGCCACTGCCAACTGAGGATTGGACAGGAGCTGTAATAACCAGTAAGTTACACCTACCAGCGGATAAATCAGTCAATTTCCTGACCTGGGGTCAGTCCCTCCACCTTTTGCCTCTTTAAATGCAGATTCTGTTGACTGCAGCATTTTGTAATCATGACTCCAGTGCTTCTTCTGTTCTGGAATGCCTGCCACTTGCTCAGTGACTACCATTTCTTGTGCTGAAGGGATGTATATTCTGTTTCCTCTGATGTTAGGTTTGTCCATATGGCTTGCTTTGGTAAACAGAAAATGGCAGAAATGATGGTGCCCCATCTCTGAGCCTTGCCCTTTCAAGTTGTTTTTCTCATCCTCTGGCACTGCCATGCAGAGACCCAGCTTTTGTTTTCCCACTTTGCCAAGGGCAATGACAGACATATGGAGAGATGCGCTTGCCTAATTAACCAACCACAAGATGACTTTCAGATACATGAACTAAACCAATTTTAATTTTGCATGTCATTAAAAACTTGTACCTGTATAATACATAAGACTATCATGGC
Organism: Dolichotis patagonum; assembly: GCA_004027295.1. Classification (NCBI taxonomy): domain Eukaryota; kingdom Metazoa; phylum Chordata; class Mammalia; order Rodentia; family Caviidae; genus Dolichotis; species Dolichotis patagonum. Next base: position 4,808 of record PVJX010020353.1, on the reverse strand, counting down.
AGCATATAACTGTTATGTCGACTCACTATAATGAACCAGCTCTTTAGGTACTAGACAAGTGAGAGTGATTCCAAACTCTTCAAACCACCTTTCCTTGAGTATGTCTTTATTTGCTTTCTGTAATCTGTGCATCAACATAATCACTCTCATCAACCTGTAGATTTCCTTTGCACAGCTTTGCTAGAAGTTATTTCATCTTGAAATAATAGTGACGAGATTACATGGTCCTTTTAAGTTCCTGATTGGAAATAGGACACTAAGTTTAAGCTTATAGTCAGTGTATGAGATTATTCATATGTACCATCTAAAACAAAGCAGACACTGGAAAGTTCCCATTGCATTTGCAGTGTTCGCTCTGGAATACTGCAGATATGACGGCTGACGAATGGTTGCAGTGCCCTTATGGCTGGGCATGGAGGCCTTTCGGAACTAAGCAGAAGCAGAGTGCTAAAGCTACAGAACCACTACTGTGGAAGATTTAGACAGCAAAGTAAGTCATCGAAGCATCTTGTCTCTCTTGCCAACATATGGTTATACCTCTTTTCCTAGTTTATTAAGAAAAATAGGGGAAGAAAGTACGTATGAGATTATTTGACAAGTTACAGTGGTAGAACCTGTTCTTTTCTCCAGCCTGATGTGCATCCCACAGTAGCTTCATCTTTAATCCAACTGGTACATGTTTGGTTAGATAAACAATGATATTTCATGTTATGATTACTACTAAAGAACATGCTTTATCATCAATGTTCAGGAATTTATTTTTATGTCAGATGAAAATATGTGCAACTCAGCTGAGGCAGCTGAGGCATATGTGATCCACTTTTCCATTATCCGTGTTTACACTCATTGAAGAACTATCTTGGGTTTTACTTTGATTTTGGATTCGAATAAACCTGAAAATTCAAAACAACACTCACACAAACTTGTCAAGTGTACTTTTCTTTAAACTTTGTTTGAATGTCTTGTTTTTTCCTTAAAAATACAAGAGTGATGAGAGAAGCTGATAATGTTTTGTGCTCATGATTTCCAAAACAATGTTAGTGGTCTTCATTTGGTCTTTGAATCCAGATGGACATTTTTCCCCCTTGACAATTGATATTGGTTAAGATTATCTTGAGTGCTCCCTCGAAATAAACAAAATTTTTGTTTGTTTATAAATACAAAGAAGAATATTTTAAAAATATTAATCTAGTATTGTCCTAGCAATACAGAAGTATAGCAAATGCTACAAGTAACTTTTTCTTCTTAGAGCTTTTCCTAGTAAGTGAAAGAAAATATAAATAACTACCTTTCATGATTTTTTGCTTCTATATAATCCCTCTCAGATGTTTTCCCACACTAAAGAATTTTTCAGAGATTAACCTCTGAAGATAGCTTTTTAGAAAAAAATAAACAAAAGGAAAAGAAAGCAATGTGAAATTTCCCAGAGAAACTCTTTCTAATTTACACTAATGAGTATGCAGGTCAAATGGAAAATTGAACACCAAAATCTAAATTTTCAGGGCAGGAGAATTTATGCACACAAATCCTATTACCAGCTAATGGGATTTGTGCAGGTCCTCAGAGACCCATTTAGAAAATTTACCCCTTGGTGTTTAGATGAATATATCATGTGCACTAAACTCAAATACATGGTCCTACTGTTGGCTTTATCCCCAATCTGTCAAATGATCTCTCTATGATTTTCACAGTGTTTTGGCAACTATATTAGTATGTGGATCTGACAGTGCCAAGTGACATCTATATTTTATTTTTCAGAAACTTGTTTGAAATATTTTTTAAAACTATCTTTCTTCCTTTGGTTCTCTTTCTCTGCTCTTCCACTCTCTCTCCCTCTCTTTCTCTCTCTCTCCTTTTCTTCCCTCTGTTCTCTCTTTTTGTCCTATTCTTTATTCTTCCCATTCTTGAGCATAGGGAAGAAACAGAACAGGCATTAAAAGCTCTGTTTCCTAACGGGACTGTCTTGAAGACAGTGAGACCCTTATTGCAACAAAGGAAATATGGCTGTGGCTTCTAAACTCTGTTTGAAAGGTACCTGAAATTTGCAGAATTTTGGCATTTGTAAGGCAAGCCTATCAGACACTTAGAAAACCAAGTTACAGAAGCAAAGATGAGTTTGCTGCTGGTAATTCTGCATTCCTCTGTGTTCTGCTCCTTTCCTAAACTGCTATTTCCGGGCCTAGGCACTAAGTTCTCTCATGCTGCCTGCTGCCTGGATATAGTCACGTTCCAGGTGGCGTGGCTCCATCCTTCAACATGGCATGTTTCTGCTCACTAGCCAACATAAACATGCGTTTTCTTAAATATAAATTTAAAATTCTTTTTAGGAACATGTGATCTATAAAAGCAAATCTAAGTCAAATGAATGGGCAATGGAATTATCTGAGTGCCTGAAATTTAAATTTCTTCATAACTAAAGAATGAAACTGCTAGCTAATATACAAGCTTATGTTTTAAGTAGTGTGGGGATAGAAAAGGTTTGGGAAAGGAATTTCCCCTGATATTGCTCAGATCACAGTAACTCACTCAGATCACTTGGCTCACTCCCATCACCAGTGTGGAGGAATGTCCTCCTAAATAAACTCATGATAAATCAAACACAAAGTAATTCTAAGTTGGATTTATGTGAAATTTACAAAATTATTTACAGTAAAATGAGATACTTTATAGGTCATTTTCACTTTAAGCCAGAAGGTTTTAAGTACCGAATGCTTATTTTTTGACAATTGGAGCTTTTGAAGTCTATTAAAACCACCATTGGTTTATGTGCAAATAGAGCATTATTGCATTTCAATTTTGTTTATTTCAGGTAAAAGAATACATCCTGACAGGTCAAAATATAATCTTCAATTATATTTCTTTCTATAGTTATATCTATCCTTATGACCTTGGCTTCATTTTTTTTAACTCCAGACATTAAATAAGGGTTAATGAATTCAATTTCAATTTTTGAAAATTTCTCTGTAACTTGTGAACATTGATATTTTATGATTTTATTATTTCTTGAAGTTTTCCAAAGTTCAAAAATATGTTTTTAATGTTTTAATTAATTAAAACTTTTTGTTATTTGTAGTTTCTATATGAATCCAACATACACTTAAAAATACAGATTATGAGATCTTAATGATCTATTTTTCATGTGCGTACAACCATTTTACTACTCCATAATCGTAGAAAGTATTTTATCTTTACTTTTCACTATGCATCAGTCATGTTCAGCTACTCTAAAATAATAATAATAATAATAATAAAGTCAAATAACAAAGCCATCTAAAAGATGATGCAAAATTGAAATAAATTACTTCCTTCAGCTTTAGTATTGTGTTGTCTTTGAAGAAGGCACAAAAAATATTTGTCGCTATTTTTAGTTTTGTTTCACTTTTACTAAACAATACTAAGTCTGAAAGTTTGATTTAAAGGGAGACATTTTACAGTAATAGGGCAAATGAAAGTTGAAGATGAAGAGACAGAGAACAGCACTATACACTCTGTGGTTTTGAAATTGATCATATAAATGAACTCAGAAAATGGGTCTTCAGATTGGTGATAATATGCAAACCTTTTCTCAAACTCAGAATTGAAAGACAAGCAATATATTTCCAATGACAAAAGGTATCATTCTCATCCAGCTATGGTTGGTCCATCCAGTGCTGTACACATAGTCAACAGGGAAAAGGATTTCTTAATATAAAGATGATTAAAAAAAAAAAACCTAGCCCCTCGCATTTTGCTAGAAAGCAAATAGCTATGTTTCTTGATGTTACATCTTGTGAGGGTAGATTTTTATCTAGGGTCTGCAAAAACCCCTACATTAATAAAAAATTTAGAGACATACCTTCAGAAGGCGAAACAAAGCCACTGTATTGGAAAGGGAAGAGAGAAACAAGGATGTAGAATCATTTTATTTGGAACAGGAGAGAAAAGTGGATAGAGAGCTATTGTCTTGGAATAAGGGCTGGAATTGGAGGGTCTTTGTTCTAATCTTCTTATTACGTGGCAAGAAAAAAGGACTCAACCTCTTGAGAATTGTTTTAACTGGATTGGCTATTGAGCTCTGAGATCCCTGATTTGGTCATTGCCCCCTCTACTGCCTACATGCACATCCTTGGATAAACACTAATATAATGACTCTATGCTCTTTATCTTGTGAGGTTTTTGTTTGTTTCTTTGTCTTTGTGAGACAGGGTTTCACTACACAATGAGGCTGGCCTTGAACTCACTTTACAGTCCAGGTTGGTCTCGACCTTGTAGCAATCCTCTTGTATCAGCCTCCTGTGTGCTGGAATTACAAGTGTCCACCACCATACGTGGCTGATCTTCTGAAACTTAATAGCAGAATTATACTAAAAGTTCCATTAGTAGAAAGAATACATGTACCTTTTAGTGTATTAATATGGTGAAAATAATAAAATGTGTACCTAAACACACACACACACATACATATATGGGTACATGTTTAGGTGTTCATGTTTATTTTATATACTAAGGGAGTTTTTATGATATGTCGCCCTCTCCCTGTCGGTTTTGTTTCTCTTGTGCTTAACTGATGATAGAGAAAGGAAGGAACTGTCTTGGCAAGAAGTAGGCTAGGGCTTCTTATCAATTCTGTTTTTCTTGATGGCTCTTTCTCTGTCTCTGTCTCCTTCCCTCTCCCTTTCCCTTCCTCTTCCTCCTCTTTTCTCCTCTTTTCTCTCTTTCTCCCCCTCCCCTCCCCTGCCCTCTCTCTGATTCTCTCTAGCAGGGTTTAACTCTTTATTTGCCAGAAGCCTCATTGCCTGTCCCTCTACTCTTCCTACATTTATATTTTC
>PVJX010020352.1:0-33432 GCA_004027295.1 Dolichotis patagonum | reverse complement strand
GATTGTGAGGATGAGAAAACGGTGTCCTCTCCGGATGGTCCAGTCCTGCACAGAATATGTGGGTTGGCAGGCAGAACCTGGGCTGGGTTTTAGCCCCTGTTCCTTGCTTTGGTCAGGTGCCCTGTGAAATAAACTATATGTGTGTGTTTCCAGCAGATCAATCCTTTACATAAAAGTTTGACCTGTCTGCAGCAGGACACTGAAACAAGATGTACAGGTGAGAACCCTGGTTACACACAGGGTCCAAATACTTCTTGTTACTGACTTTACATCCCTAAATATGACTCTCTCTCTGATCATCTTTTTTCCAGTTACATCTGTGAGTCTTAGTGTGTTTCTTGGTTGATTCCAAGCGTCTCTATTGCTGACCCTGTTTTTTTAAACTTCTGTTACACGTACTTGCTCTTTCTGACACCTGCTATGCATTTCTAAGTCCTGGGCATGTAATAAAACAAAACCAAGGCTGGCCTGACTTCTCTGTCATCGCAACCAGATGCTCTTGGATCTCACTTTACCATTGTTTCTACTTGCTGTGACCTGACAGTGTGGTTTCTATGGTCTTCATTTGATTTGATCTTTTTTTTTCCACCATGAATGGAAAGAGCAGAGGCAATGTATAGTTTGTGATGTTTGTGTCATATTAATCATAATGATAACTACAAAACCATTGTAAATGGCATAGACCTTTTGTGGAGTTCCCCCTTTCAGCTTTCATATTCTGGACACGATCATGAGTCTAAACATCTAAGAAAGTTTAATTGCAAAGTTACAGAGGACCCTAGAATCACTCAGATGAGCCACAGATGTCACTTTCATAGTCATGGCATGTGCCTTCTCCTTGTGCCAGAAAAGGGCCATGACCTCTCAATGCTCTGATTTCTATCAGTCTGCAGTACTGGGCCAACAGCTAGCACCACAGACAAAGAGCAATTAAAAAACAAAAGCCCTTTGTGGAGGGCAAAGCTTCTTTGTCACCTTCATCATTTTTGTTAAAATTGCCCTGAGCATGTGCATCTGTCTGGTCTGTTTCTTGCTTGCTGTTTTTTTTTTTTTTAATCCCAAATCAGTTTCTATATGGTATTATAGTTTTACTATGAAATGTCCCTTATAGTTCATGTATTGAAGTTTCCTCCCCAAGTTGGCAATGTTTACAGTGGGAAATGGGGAGGTGACTGGACCTATGGGTGCTGACCTCATCACTGTTGCCCAAAGCAAAAGAGTTTAGCAACCATGGACTGACACTTCTGCAATCAGGAGCTAAAATAAACCTTAAGTTGATTTTCTTGGGTATTTTGTCATAGCAATGAAATGCTAATACATATGAAAAATTTTAATTTCTTTTTGTCTTTTTGAGACGGGTCTTGCTATGCAGTTCAGAGTGGCCTTGGCTCACTATGTAGCCCAGGCTGATCTCGAACTTGCAATGATCCAAAAATTTTCAATATTGTCCAACAGTTCTTCTGAACCTTGTATCTCCTGATAACAGTCTCAGTTTGTCCAGCTACTCCTGGCCAGCACTGCTTGAGACAATGGAGTCATGATTATGTGGACAAGTCCAGAAATACTAAATCCACTTTAGAATTGTGTATGCATGGGAGCAGAGGATAGCCTGTTCCAAGGTATTACCAAAGTGAAGATGAAGATGGTTTTGAATTCAGTGTATGGGCCCATTCACAGTGAAAAAGTGTATGGAAGTTAAGAGTAGGCAGATGAAGAACCCAGAATGGATCAGAACTTGTTATTGTCTTAGAATGAATATCTCAGGTTGGGCTCTTAACCCCCATAGTTCTCAGTTATCTCATTTGTAAAGAAAGGACCATACCCCTTCCCTTGCAGACTTGTGAGGATGTAGCAGGTAGGATCTGTGGCACACACAGCCTGCCCTGTAATACCTGTCCTGTAACTTGTGTCTACAAACAGCAGGTTCAGCAACTCTGTGCTTGTGATCCTGAGCAATTTCCACCAAGGCTGTGTTCAAAACTCAGCTGAGAGGAAATGGAAATATGTTTTCAAGTGAAGAACATAAATGTAGTTCTTTGAATCTGCACTTTTTTTTCTGTTCTTTTTACACAATTAATTCAAACCTCTGCTCACATGATTTCTCCCTGGGCTCCTAGACTGACCCATGTAAAACAGCATTTGTGATCAATTTTTTCCTCTTGAGTTTTTGTCTCCATCGCATTTTTAACCAGTCTCTTACCCCTTCTCTGGTTACTACTGGTGGCTTCTTCCTTTACCTGAGTCCAGATTGATGAGGGATGACATTGTGTTTGGCTTCTTGCTGTCTCTCTAGTGCTCAGAAAAATGTCTAGGACAAAGAAGGCATTCATGAATATTTGAGTGAATGAAGATGAATCGTTTATTCCTACTTTATGTTTATGAATAGATTGTTGTGCATATCTGAAGCTATATGTACAAAGAGTTTTACATACCACTTTCTGGTGCATTTTACTAGTTATTCCGAGAATTTCTGGCCATAAGTCTTTTTTTCTGATAGTGTCATTAACCCATACCATCAAAGCACAGGCTGTTCCCCCGAAACCCCTGATAGGTCCTTTTAGACTTCCTGCAGTTCTGAGAAAGACAGGAGCATCACAACTCTTTCATTTCTTATTGTCCCATCTCTTGAAGTCCATGACCAGCAGCAAAGAGCCAGAGTGGGGATCTGCAGGGGCCTGCAGTTCTCTCTGTTGGATTTCACATTTGTTCCTTTCCAGCAAACCTCCCAGGCCTTTCCTTCTCACGCTGTGCCTACTCTACTCTCAGTCCCAGTGGGACAATTCATCAGGCTCATTTGCCAACTTGCTCCCAGTGACACATGAGTTCTTTATCTCATCAGTCTTCAGCCGAGCAAAGATCTGTTTCCGGGGATGGATTGTGGAGTTTCCCTCGCTAATGAGTCTGGGTCCTGCTGAGGCTTCAGGTTTATCCCGGGGTGGTGGAAAGGCCTTTGGAAGTACTGCATGGGAGGCTCCTCTTCATTTGTCTCTATATCCAGAGGTGTGCTCAACCAGACCTTGTGACCAAGGCATGTGAAGGACAGACATCCTCACCTCCTAGCACAAACGGGAGAATGCAGGACAAAGGAGGAAACTGAAGATTCCCTGGTTGACACATGGATATGTACACACACATTTTTTCTTTTCTCCAAAAAGCTTACCAAGATGCAGTATATTATTCTAATAGAATAGGATCATCTCTGGACAACATTTCTTGGATCAACATCGGACACATGTCTTTGTTTCACAGCAGCTGTCTGGTCTTCTGTGCATGGCTGGAGTTGCTTGGGCTGTGGCTGGTCCAGGCCACGGGGTTATGGTCAACTGGAGGAACACCATCTTAGTGCCTGGAGAAACATCTTCATGGTACCTGGCACTCACATTTTGTAGCTCTATGATTCTATCTCCTGAGGTAAACAGTATAACACTCTATGTGGCAGATGAACATAGAGGGAAGGCAGACCACACCTGGGCCTCAGCTCCACACCATCTGCCTCTGGGAAGTGACCACAGTGGCCTAACATGTGACACAGGAGAAACAGGTAGAGGCAGGAATGTGAGGTGACCTGTGTGAAGTACACAAAGGTCAGCATGCAAAGTCAACATGCGAAGTTTTCACATTTTAGGGTTATGCCAGTAAGGACCACATATATGTTTATGCATATCGTGTTACACACGAAAGTGCAGTACATGTTAGAGCTACACACGTAAGGATAACAAACATTAATGTTATACAGATAAGGTTATGCATGTTAGGGTAAACTTGTGACGGTCATGCATGTATTATGTGTGTCTGATCATTTGTATGATGGTTGCACATGTTAAAGTCATATTTAAGGCTGGACAAGGTCTGGCACTAACCCTGATGGCAATTATTCTTCGATTAAAATCTGTCTAGTTAGAGAACTCTCTGATCTCTGCTCCTTGAGCACATTTTGTGGGAGTCCTGCAGTGAGTCCCCCAGGAGGCCAGCATAGCTCCTAGCCTGGTCCTCCTGTCCTGGCCAAGACTGCACACAGTCCTAATCATCTCAGGGAGCAGGTTCTGAGCTCTCTAGGCTGGTTGACCTATCCCAGGGCACCCTGAGGATTGGTCAAACCCAACCAGATCCAGTGTTTGGTCCCACCTGATATCTGCTTGCTCAAGTAAGGGGGGGCACAGGAAGGGAGCCCCAAGTAAAGTGGCCCCAGTAAGGGGACCACAGGTAGCTGAAGGTGTGAGTTGCTTCTTCTTATGGTGCTAAGGTCTCTTATGTTCCCAGGCCAGCAAGCATCCATGCAGATGCTGAAGTGACCACAGCCAGTCCTGCTGCCTTTGAATCCTACTGCCCCCAGTGATGTCACTCACTTTTGCTAGAGCCCTTTATTTGAGCAGAAATAAAAATTCAGTGGTTTGATGTTTTTATTCCACATATATTGAGATAGAATGCTCAAAAATTATGTAAAAGATTGATAGATTTCATCCCCATCCTTGGTATAATCCATTTAGATGAAAAAGTGGCTTTTAAAAATCTCTCATTTTTCATGCAAACGATGTGCAGCCCTCACGAGTTAGATGGGATACTCTCATTTGGTAATGTGCTTTTCTAGACTATTACCCCTCCCAGGCGCACACATGCCTGAAGATTTCCAGGTGACTGCACCTTAAAGAACCGCTCCCACGGCAGGCAGTAAAGAAACCCTTCCCAGATCATTTTGAAAGACATTTTCCTCATTTAAGATGAATGAAAGATTTCCATTCCAAATTTAGCAAGAAACAGTTTCTACAACTGGGACTGCCAACTATTTCTATAAATAGGAATTGGTGAGAATGGAACCAAAAGGTCTAAAATAATGTTGAATTAGAGTGGATATGAGAGCAGGGAGGTAGGGTGGGGAATGACATTCAAAAAAAGGTTTCCCTAATCGACTGAGGAGAGAAAAGCCCTAAAGTTACTTTCAGCATTTTCTTTAGTCTTTACTGATTTGATATCAGTGGACAACTGACCTATTGCTTAACTTACATCTTTTCTTACAAGAATTTATCCTGAATGGTTTCTTAATTATGTCCTTGCAATCATGAAGAATTGGTCCTTTCCATCCCTGTCATAGCTACATGCTACTGTATTACATATAACTGTATCGCGTTATTGCATCTATCCTGCTAGGTAGCAGTTATCGTGTTTCTGCTTATTCTCCTTCATTGTGAGCTCTGGGAGGACACAGGACACGTCTTAAACATTTTTGTCCTCTTAATGACTAAGGTAGTACTTGTAAGTGGTAATCAATGAATGTATTTTTAATGTTGAGTGAGTAATTAATGAGCAGTATACCAATAATATAAGAAACCTATTATGTTAGTACTTGAGAGGTGAAGTATTATAATTATTCATGAGTTTTCCACATTACAGTAGACATTTCTAAATGATTTGAGTTGAATCTAGCAAAATCTGGAGTATGGGGAACATTTTTAAATAGTAAAGCTCTAAACAGATGCATTTAGAATGAAGTTGTTATTAAAATCATGAATTAGTACCTAATACTTAATAACTAGAAAATTATAATGCATGTTCCTGTCAAATGTTTTATAAGCACCTTAATATGCAATGTGTAGCTCATAAAACATACATGAAAAATAATACACAAAGATAATTTACATACCAAAATGAAAATTTTCATTTGAGTGAAGGATTTAAACACAAGAATATTTAACAGAAATAAACTTATCTACTTTTCAAAAAATGCTAATGATCACTGAAGACCAAGATTCTTCCTGCACCCTGAAAGCAACTTACTGCTTTTAATTTTTATATTTATATTTCATAAGATCACAAAAGGGAAGGTATCTCATTCGGTGATGCTTCTGTAGCACTTTATTATGATTCTTCTTCTCCGAGTCTTGCAAGCATTTTGTGTTCCCATCTATTTTAAAGAAAAAATAATTTTAGCCCTTTCATCTTGCAGGAGGTAAAGTGCTGTAAATGCTGACAAGTCGCCACTGCTTTTTGGTTTATGACACTGCCAGATATGCGTACAGATCACATGAATTTCCAGAGAGGAGCTCTGGGCTGCTGTGAGGAATATGAATCATTGCCTGACAAAGTTGGGGAGGCTCTTGCGTGCTCTAATGCTGTTTCCTGGATGATTTGTAGATATTCACAGGGTATGAAACAACCACATACCTCCAGAAAGCCCTGGACAGTTCTGCCCACTGACAGGTATGGGTTGGCAGTGGAATGGCACCCCCTTTTCCATTTCCCCTCAAGGGAGCTTCCTATAGTTCCAACGGAAGCTGTAAGTCCCATTCTGCTCCTGGGGAACGAAGAGTTTTGCGGCTTTCCTACAGCTTGCTAGATCTGCTTTCTACAGGACAAATATGTAGAGTGGGAAGTTGTGCAGTTTTAATAACAAACTTGTTTTGGTCATTGTCACTGACCTCCCTGCTGTGTCTCTGAAGTCGAGTCCATGGCCATAAACTAGCCATTGGAAAATAATATGAATTTTCTAAAGCAGGTGGAAAGCAAAGAAAAGAAGAAAATAAAGGAGTGGTAGAAGCCCCACATTTGGGCAAGTGTAAAGCTCTTTGAAAGAACTGCATGTTATATCTTAACATCCGGCTGTATTACATAGTTCCAAAGATCCATTCTAAACTGTTCAGGTAATTGGATGAAAATTTTGCCTTGTGCATAAGTGTTTGATTTTCTATACAAATTCTGTGGAAGAGACATAGATTTTAAAGTAGAATGTCTCCAAATAAAGATCTTTTTAGTCTGCAACATCGGTCCTTACAACAAATTTTAGCTACCTCTGTGTACAAGATTTTCATATCTCTGTGAACTCTCAGACATGAATTCCCAGGAATCCATAGCATCCACTAAAGAAAAGATGTTTAGAAGACTTTATTCCTTGCAGGAAATTGAAAGTGGAGACTTCATACTTAAATGGGATACAGAGTTCCACTGAAATGGAGGCTTCTACATTGACTCTGAGTGCAGAGTATCAACAACTGCATGTTACTAGGAAAGGTCTTGGGGATATTTCTGCTTCTGTATTGTAAATGTCAGTATCATAAATTAGTCACTGTACTCATGAAGTGTGCATTATATCTTCTAACTTCCCTTTTAGCTATTTGTGGAGAAGAGTTTGCCACTAGAAACTCCATATAGAGTTATGTCCAGATATGAATTTCTGTGTGATTTTCTCTCCCAGTTCAAAAATGGTTAAACATTCGGAGACCAAGAGCAACAATTATTTGGGTAACTGATGACATTCTGTTCTGGATGCATCATTTATAGATCTGGCAAAAACAAATGAAATTTGACTTTTTTCTGGGATAATGACATTCATCTTCCTTTTTCGATTTAGTGGCATGTTATTACTAAAGATAACAAGCCAGTAATATTTATTAACTGTGTCATAGGTACTGGGCTGAGCAGCTGTCCTAAAATTAAATTTCTTAAGGAAAGTTCCCTGACTTTTATCTATTTTTGGCCTCCTACAGAGTCTGATAGAGTTGTTCAATAAATGAGGTCATTTTTTACAGTACTTCCATCCAGCAAGATAATATAGCACTTTATAGATACAGTCTTCTCATAAACTTACTTCCAGTGGGTAGGTATGAAATGTGAATGTCATGAAGATAGTATTTCCTGGTGTCAGAGGATGCTTTAAGGACAGAAACATTTACATGTTAAATATACAAGATTAAACACATTCATAGCAATGGATGGAAAGTAAGGACAGGAGGACCCAGCTCAGGCAGGTGCAGTGGGGTAGGGGCCCTAGGGAGGTGTGCTAGAGCTTTGGACCCGGAAGGACTGGGCTCTAACACAGGGTTGTCAGATGACAGGGGCATCTCTTTCTTTATTCCCTGGCAAGCTTTGAAGCAGAATTTTCCTCAGCTGGATGAGGCTGATATGGATCCTTGGGAAGGTCCCACATTCTCTGTAAAGGCAGATGTTAGACTCTGACCTCTAAACTACCCACCTTTATGACCCATAAATTCTCCATCAAGTTTCCCTCCATCTCCAACGGGCCTTTTCTGAACTTTGGGACTGCTTCTTCCCTCCAGCCATCCAAGACCTCTTTATTACCTAATGAAGGAGAAAATAACTTTAAATGTGTATGTGTGTGTGTGTGTGTGTGTGTGTACGCGTGCATGTGTGTGTGCATGTGCACGTGTGCTACAGACACGGAGATTTTACAATGAGCTTTACACTGAACCTGAAATAACATTGTTCTGCATTGATTTTAGTCAAACATTAATTGGGTCTGTCTGAGATTCCCAGGCCCTCCAGTGTGGAGACTAGAGACGGAGTTAAATATTAAGGTGTCCACCAAGGAGGAAGGCCAAAGCAGCTGGAAGCCAAGGTCTGCAAAGAGTGCATGAGTGAGAGCAAGAGTGCTTTGAGTACCTTATGATGCTGCCCTGGAGGGTTTTTAATTCCCTTTGACTGAGCAGGAAGGACAGCTTGCGTGAATAATGGAATATTTGTCAGGTTACTGGACAGCTTTACTCCAGTTGATTTATGAACTGTATTTTGATTTACTTGACACTAACTTTATATAACACAGCATCTTTCCCAAAAGCCCATTAGTAGACTCCTGTTGTGCTGAGTAAGGGGCCGGCAGTTTTTGTGCTTGGCATTTCCTGTCACTGTGAGCACTCAAGGAGGCTGTGTCCATGCCTTAGCCCATCTGGTCTCACTCTGGCTGCTGTCCTGTTCTCAGGAGTGCTCAGGGGCTGTTGGTTGTACCACTGCACTTTGAGACAGCACTAGAGTCCAATGCAAGTTTAGACTGTATTCTTTGTATGAACATACAGGCTTTTCTTTGGCTTCAATCTGATGAAAAGTATAGGCATAATGATGGCAAAATAATAGGATGATCATAACAATACTTCTTTCTTAGAAGCTGGGGATTTTCCTAAATAGAGTGTTATAAATCCTCCCAATGTTCTGGGGAGTAAGGGAGAAGTCAGTATGGATATATTTCTCTTGGTACAGAGATTGAGGTTCAAAGTGAAATGACCCAGGGGCTGGCAGGCTCCTGGGAACACACTGAATCCCTAGAATTCCACTAATGCCACAAAAACAAAGGGTGGACTTCACCTGTAACCCAGCACAGCACTACTTCCCCTTACTAAAGATAGTATATGATAATTATATTAAATGTCATTAAAATAGCATATGACATTACACATTTTATATATACACAGAATTATGGGTGGAGGAAGAGAGAACAATATTTTTATTGTATCACAGTTCTGGCTGAAATGAATCAGGTCATTACTACTCACACTAGACCTTGGTTTCCATTCCACTTCTTCCTTGGTTTCTTTCTCTTCTTCTTCCTTTCCCCCTATCCCATCTCTCTCTATCTCCATTCCTCTCTTTTCCTTTCCCCTGCACCTCTGTTTCTCTCCTACTATCCCCTCTCTCTGGCTAGATCATCTCAGCTGTTTTTCCCATGTCCTTTCTCCATCCCTATCTCTAGGACTTTGAATAGTTCTCTTTCTCTTCACACTAAACGGGCTTCCACTCTTGGATGACCTCTTTCACTCCCATGACTTCAAACCTTCTTCTGAGCATTTCAAAACCTATTTCCAGACCTGGAACCTCCATCCAGTGTGTTCAAATGGTTACTTTGCCCACATTTCCCAAAGGCGCAACGAACTCACCATGATCTAACAGTGCTTCATATGTTTCCCCAATCCTAAACCCTCCTCTAAGCAGCCACTGACCCTAGTCACTTGCTTGGAAGGGAGGAAACTATTGAAAAACTTTGAAAATGTTCCAAAACTGTTGCTCTTCTTCTCCCATCTCCCACCAACACTGGATCCCTCAGCCAGTCTCAGCAAGGCATTAAAAGGCTGACTACATGCAGTGGTTATCTACATTAATTACATGATGGACACTCTCTCCCTCCTAAGAGTGCTTTGCCCAAATAAATATCCAGCACTGGGATTCTGGATGCTGGGAGAGGCATTTGAGAGACATCTCTCTTCAATTATAAAATTCTCTTGACACTGATAGAATCCATAGCAGACATTTTGTTCCAGGATTACTTTGTTTGTTAAGAATCGTAAGCTGGAGACCAGAATTTCATTGCTTTCTTTTATCTCTTGGCTTCCAGAGTTCTTTCCTACTCTACTGCCTTGTATACACCATTCCTTCATGGGCCCCATAGGGCTTGACAGTTGGATTCCTCCATTTCCCTTCAGTTTTTAAACACAAGCCTGAAAGTCCCTGAACTTTATGGCAGAAGAGAGCAAGGTTGTCATGAGCTCCGAGCAGAACACGCAAGTGTTAACCCTTACCCATGGTTTGCTGACCCTTCACACAAATATTATAACATTTTTACACCCACTGAATAATGCTTACATAATAAAACGCACTTCACAGCAAATGACATGCACTTCATAGAAAATCACACCTTCTCAAATAAACTAATGTCTTCAATTTTGCTAGATCTATTAGCAATAGTTATTTGTTTCATGCTCGCTTTTAAAATGCACAGTATGGGCCCACATTCCATCTGGCACACTGAAAAGTGCATGCAGCACTATCCAACCCACTGAAGCTTTGGTGCATTGCTGGCAGACTGGTAAGACCCCACTCTGCCTCACACATGACCAAAGGATGCACTGGGAGGTCCCTCTGGGCCTATCCAGCCAGCCCAGCAATTGCTGAGCTGATTGCAGCTGCCTACCTTTGGCCTGGCAAGCCGAAAGTACGCATGGTGCTCTCCAGCCCATGGGGAAGCTTTGGCGCTTCCCTCCTAGGTAGTAAGGCCCCTCCCAGCAATTCCAAGTAGCTGGAGCCATCTGGTAAGGTTTGTCTAAGGACCTCTACTCAACTGGGGAAACTCTCTACAATAGGAATAGATATTCTCAACCCAAGAAACAACTGAGACCTTGCATTCGGCTTCCCTAAGGGAATATAGGACAATGACAAAACAAAAGAGCAAAATGCAGTCTCAAACCTCAAGCCTATCCCAACCAAGCTTAGGAGACATGGACATAGAACAAAATGTAGGCCATACACCTGAAACTCCTGAAATGATAACAATTGAAGTAAAGAAACAACTTTGGGAAGCTATAAGAGAACTCTGACCAGAAATAATCTCCCAGGTAAAAGAAGAAATGATAAATATAATGAAAGAAATGCTGAGTACATCTAAAGAAGACACAGTTAAAAAATTAGAGGAACAATGAAAAAATATGGAAAACTTAAATGAACAATATAAGAAACAAACAGACTGCATGAAACAAATTCAAAGAGATACACAGGAATTCAAAAATTCCATTGAAGTTGGCAAAACTGCAATAAAAGTGAAGATAGACTTTCAGACCTCAAAGACAAGATTTCAGCTAGTGAACAGGAAAGGAAAGATCTTTAAAAAAAAGAAATCAGGAAATAACAATTCAACAGCTACAAGATGATACAAAGAAAAACAACATAAGTTTGATAGGTATAAATTAAAAAGAAGGTGACAACACAAAAGATATGAAGAGGCTATTTACAGAAGTAATAGCTGAAAATTTCCCAAACATGAGAATGGAAACTGACATACAGATCAGTGAAGCATACAGAACTCCAAATAGCCATAACTAAAATAAAATTACATCCAGACATATAATAATCAACATCCCAGATATCCAACATAAGGACAGAATATTAAAAGCCATTAGAGAGAAGAAGCAGATCACCTACAAAGGAAAGCCTATCAGAATCACAGCAGACTTCTCAACACAAACAACGAAGTCAAGAAGATCATGGAGTGAAGTATTTCAGATCCTAAAAGAAAATTACCTCCAACCCAGACTGATGTACGCTGCAAAACTGTCCTTCAAAATGAATGGAGATATTAGATACTTCCATGACAAAGAACAGCTGAAAAACTTCATGACCACCAAACCAACCCTGCAAAGAATGCTGAAAGACATTCTAGATAGACATAGGAAAAAAACCATTAAACAAGGCAAACAATTAAACAGAGTGGAAAGGTTAATAATCAACAGCAGATATATAACATATCAAAAATAAACCAATATTTAACAGTTATGACCATTAATATAAACAGCCTCAATTCACCAATTAAAAGAAACAGACTGGCAGAATGAATCAAGAAACAATATCCAACTATATGTTGTATACAAGAAACCCATCTAACCCAAAAGGAAACTCATAGATTGAAAGTCAAAGGATGGAAAACAATACTCCATGCAACAGGACCCCCCCCCCAAAAAAGTAGGGGCAGCCATTCTGTTTACAAACAATGTGAACTTCAAGTGAAGAATGATCCAAAGATATAAAGAAGATCATTGTATACTAGTTAGAGGAAAACTTCAAAAGGAAGAAATAACAATCTTGAGTATATATGCACCAAATTTGGGAGCACCCAGTTATACAAAACAAATATTAATAGAAATGAAAAATCAAATAATTAATAACACAATTATAATGGGAGACCTTAACACCCCACTGACACAGAGAGACAGGTCAACTAACAGAAAATTAGCACAGAAATAACAGAATTGAATCACACCTTTGAACAAATGGACTTGGTGGATGTATACAGAGTGTTTCACCCAACAACATCAGAATATACATTCTTCTCAGCAGCCCACAGGTCATTCTCTAAAATAGACCATATACTAGCCCACGAAATGTGCTGAAGTAAATGCAAAAGATTTGAAATTATCCCATGCATGTTACCAGATCATAGTGCCATGAAACTAGAAATTAATGATAAAAGAAACTGCAAAAACCCCACAAATGCAAGGAAACTGAATAATACACTCCTGAGCAATCAGTGGTTCATAGAGGAAATTAAAGAAGAAATTAAACAATATCCATAAGCAAATGAAAATATAAACACAACTTACCAGAACCTTTAGGATGTAATGAAAGCAGTCCTCAGAGGAAAATTTATTGCAGTGAATTCCCACATCAGGAAGACAGAACAAACACAAATAAACAACCTGATGCTGCACCTCAAACATCTAGGAAAAGAAGAGCAAGTCAAGTCCAAAGCCAAAAGAAGGGAGGAAATTATAAAGATCAGAGCAGAAATCAATGAAACAGACTAATAAAACAATACAAAGAATCACTGAATCAAAGAGTTGATTCTTTGAAAGAACAAATAAAATTGATAAGCCCTTAACCAACCTTATTTAAAAAAAGGAAAGAAAAAACTCAAATTCATGCAATAAGGAATGAAAAGGGTGAAATCACTACAGACTCTGTGGAAATACAGAAGATCATCAATACCTATTTCAAAAACCTTTACTCTTATAGGCTTGATAAAACAGAAGAAATGGACACATTCCTAGAAACATATCAATTAACAAAGCTGGATCAAGAAGATGCAAAACTGCTGAATAACCCAATTTCTATTAATGAAATTGAATATGTAATTAAATCCTTACCAACAAAGAAGAGCCTAGGCTCAGACAGATTCACTGTGAAATTCTACAAGAAATTCAAAGAAGACTTAATGCTGACACTTCTCAAACTCTTCAATGAAATTGAAAGGGAAGCAATGCTCCCTAACTCATTCCTGGAAGCAAGTATTACTCTAATACCAAAACCAGAGAAAGATCCAACAAAAAAAGAGAACTACAGGCCAATCTCCATAATGAACATAGATGCAAAAATTCTCAATCAAATATTGGCAAACATAATGCTGCAAATCATTGAGAAAATTACACACCATGATCAAGTGGGATTCATCCCAGGAGTGCAGGGATGGTTCAACATATGTAAATCAATAAATGTAATCCACCATATCAATAGAACCAAAAATAAGAATCACATGACCATTTCTATATGCAGAAAAAGCTTTTGATAAGGTCCAACACTCATTCATGGTAAGAACCTTACAGATAATTGGAATATATGGTCTTCACCTCAATATGATAAAAGCCATCTATGATAAACCAACAGCTGGCATCATATTAAATGGCCAAAAACTGAAAGCCTTTACTCTAAAATCAGAAACAGGACAAGGATGCCCATTATCACCACTCCTATTCAATACAGTGCTGGAAATACTAACCAGAGCTATTATACAAGAGAGAGAAATACAAGGAATAAGGATAGGAAAAGAAGAATTTAAATTATCATTATTTGCAGATGATATGCTACTCTACATAGAAGACCCCCAAAACTCCACTGAAAGACTCCTAGATACAATAAAAAAATTCAGTAATGTAGCTGGATATAAAGTCAACACTCAAAAATCAATAGCATTCCTATACACTAACAACAAAATCACTGAGAGAGAAATAAGAGAAGCCACAGCCTTCACAGTAGCATCCAAAAAAATGAAGTACTTAGGAATCAATCTACAAAAGAAGTAAAAGACTTACTCAGCAAAAGTTATAATACCCTGAAAAAGAAATTGAAGAGGATCTCAGAAAATGGAGAGACATTCCCTGTTCATGGATAGGAAGAACAAACACTGTGAAAATGGTCATTCTCCCAAAACTGTTATACAGATTTAATGCAATACCCATCAAAGTACCACTAGTATACCTCACAGACCTAGAGAAATCATTCCTAAAATTCATCTGGAACTGAAAAGACCTAGAATACAAAGGCAATTCTGAGCAACCAAGGCAAGGCAGAAGGCATCACAATCCCTGCCTTGAAGTTATACTACCAAGCTACTGTAATAAAATCAACATGGTACTGGAATAAAAACAGATCTGAAGATCAATGGAGTAGATTAGAAGATTCAAGTACAACTACAAAAAACTCAGCCACCTTGTCTTTGATAAATGGGCCAAACATGTTCACCGGAAGAAAGATAGTCTCTTTAATAAATGGTACTGGAAAAACAAGCTCTCCATATGATGAAAACTAAAATTAAACCCATGCCTATCACCATGTACTAAGCTAAATTCAAAGGATCAAAGATCTAAATATTACTACAGAAACACAAAATCTGCTGAAAGACAAAGTAGGTAGAAATCTTGAAGACATAGGGGTAGGTAGAGAATTCATGAACAAGAATCAAACCACATAGGAAATACTTGTCAGAAACAATAACTGAACTCTCATCTTATTAAAAAGTTTTTTCATGTCAAAAGAAGTCTCCAATAGAGTACAAAGGAAACCCATGAATTTTGAAAAAATCTTAGTCAACTGTCCCTCAGACAAAGGACTTCTGTCTAGAACGTACTGTATAAAGAATTAAAAAAAAAATCAGACCCCCGAAATTCAAAGGTCCAATCAAAAAATGGGCATCTGAGATGAATACCCAGTTCTCAGATAAAGAAATACAAATGGCAAATAAATACATGAAAAAATGTTTAGCATTATTAGTCATCAGAGAAATGCAAATTAAAACCACACTGAGATTCCATCTCCCTCCAGAAAGAATAGCCAGGATAAAGAAAACTACCAACAACAAATGCTGGAGAGGCTGTATGGACAAAGGAACTCTTTTGCACTGTTCGTGGGAGTGTAGACTGGTGCAACCACTGTGGAGGTCAGTCTGGAGGTTCTGCAAAAAGCTGGGTCTAGAAGTCCTATTTGACCCAGCTATTCCACTTCTAGTATTCCCAGAAGAACTGAAAACATCATACCACAATGATATGTGTGTACCCATGTTTATAGCAGCACAATTTGTAATAGCCAGATCTTGAAAACAACCTAAATGCCCATCAACTGAGGAATGGATAAAAAAGATGTGGTACTTTTATACAATGGAGTACTACTCAGCTATAAAGAATGATCACATTGAGATATTTATAAGTAAGTGGATACAACTTGAGACCTAGTCATAAGTGAAATAAATCAAACTCATATGAGTAAATACCATATTGTCTCCCTAGTGTAAGAAATGGTAAGAGTACATAAGATACAAAATCCTGAATAAATACAGTGAAAGGGTAAGAATCTTCTCAAAGGGATAAAAATAATATCTCAGGGAAAAGCAGGAAAAACGAAAAGAAAGGGAAAAGAAAAAGTATCTAAATTTGTATAAACACACTTAGGATAGCTAAGATGATTGTGCTACAAATTTTGTAAGTTTGTAGAACAAAACAGTTAATACTCATAGGATTGGAACAATTTTGCATGTTTGTATCAGATGACCTGAGGAACTCTTGAAGATCACTATGTAAAATATCAAACTTAGTTCTGTTCCTACCAAAGTGTTTTGAAAGCGTGTATCATTATTGTTTTGGGCTCTTTGCTACTGTTATTTATTTGTCTTTTTTGGTTCTTATTTTTCTAGTTATCTGTTTTATGTTGTTCTGTTTTTTTGCTCTAAGGCAGAAAGGATAGGTATACATGTAGAAGCTTATGCATGCCAGAATTTCTCCTAAACAGTTCAATTTTATTATGTGTGATGAAATGAACAGCTATTTTGAAGAAAAACAGACATTATGGTATCCATTGCTGATTTCATATCATCATGCTGTGAAATCCAATAATACTTCTATTCTTTGTTTAGAGAGTTTTTAGCCTGTTTTGTATTAATTTCAACACACATGAAGGTATGAACAGCTATTTTGAAGAGAACAGAGACATTATGGCAGCCATTTTTAATTTTCGTATAGTCTGGTTTTGAAAGTCTGTAATGTCTTCATTACCCTGTTCTGATCAGTTTCATGGTATTTTGTTTTGTATGAATTCATTGTGTGTGAAGATATAGACAACAATTTAGAAGAAAACAAGAGACATTATGGTAGCCACTGTAGATCTCCTGTTGTCTTGTTGAAATCTGTGTCACTTACATTGTTTTCTTCTGATCTGCTTTGTTCTGCTTTGTTATGTTTAGTTTTACCCTTTTTTAAAAAAATAAAATTAAATTAAAAAAATAAAAATGCACAGTATGGGAAATTATCTCACTAGGTGCAAATAGTGGAACAAGAAGATAAACGTAGAAAAATAATGCTGAATAATTTGTACTCAGTCCACAAAACAAAGAAGGGTTAAAGAAGAAGAATATTTAGTGACACTTGTCACACTATAGTAGGTGAACTGCCCAGGACATCATGCCGGGTATGGGGACTGCAGTGGTGGAGCTTTGCCAAAGCGGGGGGAAAAGGATTGGGTTCCACAATAAACACAGCAAGGAAAGGTAGGAATTTATAGCAAAGGTACAAGATGGGGCTCAGAGAATGGAAAATTACTCAGGGGCTTGCCAGGGGAAAAGAGGATTCCGGCTAAAATGACTTGGCAGGAATCTCTCTGCTGACAGGACATGGTGATAAGACATCAGGGGTGGGGTATAAGGAATTTGATTAGAGGTTAAGGGTGTGGAATTTCTGCTAAACTGACCCAGAAAAATTCCTGCTAAAATTGGATTAAATGGAACAAACACAAAGCTCCAATTCAAGTCCAGGTCAAGTCCAGGGTGAAAATGCCACTTTTTTCATTTCTGACCCCTGGGGAAATTTCTTTTCTGCATAGGTACATAGTGTGAGCTAGTAGTGACCTAAGTTCAGAGCAGTGCTTTTCAGCGAATGCCATGGTGAGTTTCATAAGGGTATTTCTTAGGATGGCCCAAAGTGCAACAGGTGGCTCAATGCCACAGCAAAGCTAGCGAAAAGCAGGGTTCAGGGGTCGTGTATCCTGGCAGGAGCACAGGCTTGCTGTGTGTCTCAGGGTGAGGGCTAGGGAATGGGCTCTGTAGACAAACTATGAGACTGGGTCCCAGCACTGCCACTTCCTGGCTGTGCACTGCTGACCACATTACCTCCTCCTCTGTCTGGCTGGATCTATGAAGTGGAAGTGACAGTATTATCCACTTCCAAGGTTTATTGTAATGATCAAATTAGAGGGTAGAGTGAAGGCCCGGAATTATGCGCTGGTGGACAGATTTCATTATTACTGATCAAAGGAAGAAAAAGTGTAGATGACCTAGAAGAAGGGCTATTTATGCCACGCATAATAAACAGCAGCTCTTCCTGCTCCATTTTTGGTCATGATCAGGAGATGAGAGTTTGAGATTATACTTTTGACAGGGACCCAAGATGCTAAATGGTTGATGAAAGGAGGAATCATTTGCTGTGATCATTAAGAAAGGGAAAAACTGCACTGGTGATGTCAGTGAAGGTTCAGAAGCTCAGCTGCACATGGTAAGTAAGGTTCATTGCCCAGCTGCCCCAGCTCCACTGGGCTGTGCATAACTTCACATGCATTTTTAAGAACAAATGTGAAACCAATTTACACTTATTCTTAGATGTTGTTCTACATATTCTTGCAGGGAATCCAGCTTTTTCCTAGGAGTCTAGGTCTATTAAGAAATATATAGAACTTCAGAAGCCTGAACTCTGTACATCAGAGAGAGTTTGGTTGAAATGAAATTATTTTAGTCCAGGGAAATTTCATAATGAATGTTACATAGGAATAACCCATCCTGACCATAAATTTCAATAAGGAACCAGAAAACATTTCAAGGGCTCTAAATGTCTAAAAATTCCTCCACAATGAACTGGCTTCAAATATACCATTAGGTGCCCAAATTTTGACCTGCTTGGTAGGGCAATAAGAGAAAAGCTAGTGAAGTATTGAATCGGAAAGTCATGCTTGTAGCATTAGGGTAGTTAATATAAACCTATTCTTTTGAAAATTATTAGTACTAATTATGTGTTTAGATTGATCTTCACTCATGATAGAAAGATGCTTTATCTACAATGATGAAAATAATGAAATTTGCTTTCCATTTATACAACAAAAATCCAAGTGATGACTGTTATTTTCCTGGACCACAGGCTATTTGTTCTTATCATTATGTATTACAAAACAAATGAGCTATTCATAAAAAGTGTCATATAATTAACTTTTTATGTTTCATTTGAAAGGGTGTTGTCTTTATATTTACTTGGTATAACAGCAAGGTGATTTGTTAACTTGGACTATTAGGTATATGTATGCATACATTCTTGTCACCAAATTCCTCATAAAACGATTGCATTTAAGTCTATACAGATGCAAACTTTCTGGATGTATTATGTGAAGAAAAAAAAATTAGTATTATGTTTGATTTCTAGCACATTTTGTAGGTCTACATTTACTCACTATATAAGTGTGTGTATATCTATATATGTGTATGTATATATCTATATATGTATACATAAAAATGGGGGCACATACACACATATTTACAATACGCACATATATTTTCATATACAACTTCGTTGCAAAGTACATATGAACGGTTACACTTGGTTGGTTTGACTTCTAGTTCATTTTTAACTTTATTTTTAAACATCTTTTTTAACTCCTAAAACTGGACCTGCTTCAAAAAGAGTTTGAGATTGAATTGAAATGGCAGCTTTTCAGTAAATCTCTCCCTGAAGAACTCTAAATTTATGTATTTACTCACTTCATATGCTCTGATTCTGTTACCTTAATTTCTTGGTGAAGATTATTGTGCATATTTGACTATAAAACTTCTGTCAATTATTAGAAGAAACATTGTAATAAATTTCCAAATGTCTGTGACTTTAAAAAACCATTCAAATGATTGGATATGCACAGTATTATTAAACTAATTTTTAAAATATTTTATCTCACCTGTGTCTAAAAATTAAATAAGACTGTGTTTAAATAAAAATAAACCCAATTGAAAAAAATCTCACCTGATTACTTACTTGGTGTTGTTTGGAGTGAGGACTTCCTGTCTAGGAAGTTGTTTTCATGTGATAGAGTCACAGATTTAGGAGCGAGCTCTTTTGTTTTGTCACAGAAATAAAGTCATTTTTTTTCTCATACTGTTCTCACATATTGCATACAGTCTTATGCCCCATTGACAATTCGGCTCTAGGTTAAATAAATAAATTAAACTATCGAATGAACTCTGAGGAAGCATATCATCCTCGTCCTAACTCTCCACTTGTGTCTCTGAATTGTATGCAGAGATTCCCCCTTTTGATGAGGGTGAATCAGGAAGAGTTGATATGTTGGGAACATGCCATGATGCTGCTTTGCTCAGGCAGCTGCATGAGCTCTGGGGAACAGCACTCCTGGGTTCCCTCTGTGTTTTCTGCCAGCTCTCCTTTGTAGCAGTGCAGAGGCTGCCTTGAACTTCTCCTCAGCCATCAGAGTGCACAAGAAGAAGCTCAGACAGGAGAAAGCATCTTGAGAGGAGTCATCAGCACCAGTGCACTGTGTGGCCTAGCTTGGGGTTCCTGCTTGGAACATGTTCATTTGTATCTGATCTGTATGGAATCATGCCTCAAGTTCCTCATTCAACCAATTTTTCAATTGTCAGTAATGGATTAATCATTGTTTTAGATGCTGGGATACAGTGACAGAAAAGGAGGTATTTTTGCTGTCACTGATACTGCATTCTGATACGTGAGACAGGCAATAAATAACCATAGGTAAAGCATATAATGTGAAATAAGGGTAAGAGCTACAGAGGAAAAGGAAACTAATGCAGAGGAGGAAGAGAGTACTGGATAATAGCAGTGTGGTTGAGAGGGAGAACTTACCATTTATTACACAGGGTGAGAAGGTGGTGTGTAAGCAGAGCAGAGAGACCTTGAGATGTGAATATGCAAGGGAAAGTATTTCAGAGCACACAGTAAGTGGAAAGGCCCTGAGAGAGGAACTTGTGTGGAACACGGGGGACTTTGGTAGAGCAACTGTTGGAGGAAGACATAGGAGTGAAGGTCAGAGATATAATGGGCCTCATCTGTCATGTTAAGTAGTTGTGCTGAGTGAAAGGCAAAGCTCCAGACTCATTTGAAGCAGAAAAATGACTGCTATGATTGTCATTTAGTGACAGTACTTAGGGTGAGGTGGGAATCACATGCTGTAGGGAACGTGAGAGGGAAGAAGGAGGTTACTGCACTTGACCACGGCCAAAAGACAGTGGCTGGGACTAGGCAGTGGCGGTGGAAGAGATGATAATCATGAGGCTCTAGACATACACTTAGAAGGTAGATCGAACAGGATTCAGTCCATTTAGGGTGACCTTTTACCCAAGTCTCCACCAGACACTCTTAGTTATAGTTACTAAGAGTGCCCTCTTACACTCTACAAAGCATCGCGTTTGGAGAATGAACTTCACACTCCTCTGTTTATAAACACTCTATACTTTCAATAATATTTTCTCCAATATGGTTTTAAGAACCTCTGGCAAGATAGATACCACAATTCTCCCTTGATAGGCGAAGACTAAAGCCAAGCAAGTTGCAGTCATTTTTCCAAAGCCACAGATAGTAATGGCAAATTTAGAGTTTCAGACCTGGTCTTTCGGCTTCCAGCCCAATGTTGTTTCTCCTAAATCCCAGTCAAGGTGTACCCACAAGGCACAGCACACCACTGGGCACTTATTCATTTGCTCATGCATTCATTCATAAAAAATGGATCGTCATGCACCAAGCACTGTTCTAAATTGCTTGGACATAGCCATTAACCAGGGGCCCAAGCCCTTTTACAGATTTCATTGCAGCAGAACATAAAGGATAATAAATACAGTAGATATGCTAGGGAAAGCCTCCAGGTGAGTAAGTCTGACAAGTCTCAGAATAGTGAGAGAGCCCAAGCCACTAAGGCAGAGTATGTAACACTGGATCTCAGAAAAGTCAGAGTGACAAGGACTCAAGGTCACAGAACATCCTGAAGGCTTCTGTGAGGACTCTGGACTTCCATATGGGTAAAATCAGAACCCACGACTAGGTTTTGTGCCAAGGAGGAGAGAGACATGCTGATATTTTCAGAGGACTCCAACTGCTTTTTCATAATGGACTGTATTCGACATGGATACAAGTAGGGAAACTATTAGGAATCCTCTGAAGGATCATAATGGAAGATGGTGTTGGCTCAGACCTGTATGGCAGCAGTGGAGATGGGGAGATATGAAGAGAGAAAGAAAGAGAAGCCATTTAACAAATGTCCCTCCCCACTGCCCCATTTCCAAAGGGACTTCCCCAGAGTCATTCATCGAATATTTTTCAAACTTTACACCACAAAGCTTCTGCCTTTCTAGGTCACTGCACTCCATCTAAACCTAAAATTAAAACCATAAATACTTAAAGCCTTAGCTTCCACAACTCTTTAAAAGCTGGTGAAAAAGACATGTTCCTGTGCTACTTTGTGGTGCTTATTTATATGTAAAGCAGCATTTTGAAAAATACAGCTTAAAAGCAGTCACCCATAGACTACGCCAGGAGAAGAACAAACTTAAGTATTTCTATTTTTCTTTCCTTTCTGTTTTTCACTCTTGCTTAATATCAAGATCCTTATGATTCTCTGTCCAATTTCAGGAGGGAAAAATTGGCCACCCCAAGCTAATAGACAAGTTACTGTTATAATATGGAACTTGGAATGAGGTTAATATCTCCTATAGCATCTTTCTCAGCCCTGGCCTACAGCAGACCGCTGATAAATATTGAGTCGCTGACACTAAGGCTAACTTATGCGTTTTTCAGCATCTGGTGAGGACACAGCCACAACACCAACAATTTTGGAACTAATCTTCCTTGATTTTCAGTGAGCCTGATTATTGGTTACATGGCATCCTTGCTCTGTATATATTTTCTTCCTTATGAGGCTACATGTGGAAATCCAGTCTCCAGAACCCTTGCTTACTGGCTTGCTGATTCAATCCATCAAGGACAGACACTTCTGAGACTCCTGGGAGGGAGAAGAGAGGCAAGTGACAGTCTTGTGCTCTTCTAGAGGGAGCAGAGCTGTGCACACTAGTGGGAGAGTCCCTTGGAGCACAGGTAGTGGGGCACTATGGGCACATTCTGCAGGCTACCATCTCTTTACTTTCTGGAAGTGTGTGGGATCTTCCTTGTCCTTTGGTCATTCTTGTTGTTTTGACATTCTTATTTCTCCATCTATTAAGTCTATTCTGGATTAAAATGCCTGTTCTCCCTAACACAAACCCAGGAGCATCCAGATTATGTAGTAGGAGATGGATTGGGAGACTGAGATTCCTTCATGCTACCATGTTGAATAGATTGGTGTGTTGGGAGGCAGAGCCTCAAAGAGGTAAAGCATTAAGTACTCTTGAGTTGAATGAGTGGAAGTAATTGGAGCATAACACTCAGCTGTTTGACCTGGGAGAAGTTGACTTCAGCTTGCCCTTCTATAAGGCGTTGGTAATAGGAAGAGTGCCCACTCACAGCTTTGCTAGTTGGTTTTATGATCTAATAGCTGCAAAATGTGGGATAAGAACTTACATAGGTTTAGTACTCTATGATTGTTGCAAAAAAATTAAAATACACACACTAAATCAGTATGCGGAAGCGATGTCTACACTGTTAAGGTCATTACAGTACTATTCACAATAGACAGGAACTGGAAACAACCCAAATGTCTATCACCTGGTGAGAAGGCAAAGAAAATGGGGTACAGAGGCACAGTGGGATAGTATTCAGCCCTAAAAAGACAGATGGAGTCTTGTCATTTGTGAAGACATGGAACTGGAGGTCACTATGTTAAATGAAATAAACCATCCATAGAAAGATAAGTACCACACAATCTCACTCAGCTGCGTAATAAATAAAAAGCTGATCTCATAGACATTGTGGTTCCCAGAGGCTGGGAGAGAAACGAAGAGTAAGAGATGAGCAAAGCTTCCAAAACTTAACAGTGCAATGTGGGTTTCAAAAAGCCAGTAAAAGAATCTTGAAAGAACTCACCAGTGTTTGAAGGGATATATAGGTTTATCCTGATTTACACGCTGCAGAATGCCTATGCATTTTAAAGAATCACGTGGTACCTCATCAATATGTACAGTTTTTAATGTATTCATGTACCAATCAAAAATAAATTTATGATGAAAGTTAAATAAAAATAAAAATGTGAATAGATACTCACATCAACACTTCCTTAAAGTCAGTGTCTTGGGAAGCTAGACACTAATTCCCAGTAATTCCCACTAATTCCTGGAAGGTGGACATTCTTGATGTCGCAATGGCACCCTATCTAATAGACACAGCAAAAAAGTAGCCATTGCAGATGGTGGGCTGGTGGGCCATTCTCTCTCCTAGGCTCATCTCCTTCAGGCACCCACTACAGTTGTGGGTGGCCTGCTGTGTTAACCAACTTGGCTGTTCACCATGTGCATCTACTTTACTCTCAACGATGAGGAGCTTTTTATACAGAATCAAACACAGTCTCAAAGGATGAAGCATTATCATCTTCAAAAGTGTTCCAAGTACTGCTGCACAGAACCCAAATGAATTCTAATCAAAAGGCTGCAGATGCTCTCTAGAGTATGGCACTGCAACCGGCATAAGCTTGTAGCCTCAGAACTAGCTTGCAAAAGACAGAACTTTTGATTTATGCATTTAAAGAACAGTATTTTTCTAGTTTATAGTAACCTATAAATATGGGGGAGCTGTTTGTCAGAAATTCTCAGGGCTGCTGTAAGAATAGAGAGTAGGAAATCAAAACACAATGCACACACACACACACACACACACACACACACACACACACACCAGCTCTGAGGACAGAAAGTGTGGCTGTGTCTTTCTCTGTGGCTTTGCTCCAGCCGGTAAAGACTGCCAAGGCTTCCCTAAGGTTAGACATAGACTCACCTGAAAGGTCATGCTGAAAAACATCTGGCGGTAAAAAGTAGTTTTCCTAATTGCCATGGCAAACTAGTGTTTGACATTCTATGTTTCCCTTGCAGAAATTGCTCTGTTTTACAAAGGGAGGCACACATTTTGTTACTGGCAGATGCCACTCAGAGAGAAAGAGGGGAAGATGATGTCTTTTTCATTTCCCTCTCTCAGGGAGACAATGGAAAAAGGAAAAGACTGATGTTCACTGGAAGTTCCACTTAGTAGCATCTTTCTTGAGCAAGGGAGATCCAAAAAGATGGGAAAAGTGAGAAAAAGAAGAATATCCTTCTGGGTGAGTTGGAGATACCATTTTGAAGAGTTTCACTAAAATGGAAAATTTAGAGTAGATCTCATCCTATTTGGAATGTTAAACACAAAACAGAATTCCTGACTTTTTTTTCTCTGCAATTTCCCTTTAGCACTTTAGGGGGATTTCAGCAGACACTTAAACTGCTCTGTAATGCCTTTTAAGTGGCAGACACAGAGAAAGTTTGGATGACAGTTTAGGTAATAGTTCTATTGATTGTGATGCTGTGAAGTCTAGATATACTGCTCTAAATTATTATTAGTGTAGTTCTCTATTTATTCACCTGTCTTTTTGGCATGTGGTGAGCTCTTTTTGGTTTTTCTGGTGGTCTGGACACTTCCTAGTGATCGGAACTTGATAGAATAGAGTTCTATTCATGCTATTATGCAGA
Source organism: Dolichotis patagonum (assembly GCA_004027295.1). NCBI lineage: Eukaryota > Metazoa > Chordata > Mammalia > Rodentia > Caviidae > Dolichotis > Dolichotis patagonum. Next base: position 8,204 of record PVJX010020352.1, on the reverse strand, counting down.
GGCCTCATTCGTAGAAGGACCTCACACTTGCTTCAATATTTGCTTTAATGTTCTGCGGTTGCAGTCTTGAAACTTTACATTTTTGAATGCATGCAATCATCAAGTTCCATAAAAATGTGGCTGGGCCTCAGACTTTTACTTAGTACCAAGCTCTGTAAGTTATGTGGCCAGTTCTGCACTCAGGAATTATCTGTTGAATAACTGAATAAGAAAGGCTGGAAACTTTTTCCACATCCTTTTCCTTCTAAAGTAGCCCTTCTACTTCTCATGGAAAATTCTTCTTTTCATCCTATAATATTACTTGTTCAGGTATCAGCTTGAAGAAATTTTCAGAAGAGTATTAAGGACACAAATATGAAAGATACAAATGTACAAACAAAAATGGATTAATTTGCACAGGAATATATTACAGCAATCTTTGAAAAGTCACTCAAGATCAAAAATGAAAAACTGGATTGCGGTGTTATATAACATACCACGATACCATACCAATGGCTAAAGTTATCACAATGTTCTAGGGTAAAAATTACACCCCATGGTCAAGAAAGATGTTTAGAATAGAGGCAAAGCAAAGCCCTGTGTGGTGCTATAGCAGAAGATTTTTAAATTTTTATTAGACAAATATGGATACAATGGGTCAAAGATACATTTAATTGTATCCATGGATTAGAAAATAAATTAGAATGAAGTAGACAGAATTCAAATCTTCCAGCAAGGAGGACAATGACAGTGCGGGTTGTGGGGTAAGGTAATTCAGTTTGTTTCATGTGCAAAATATTGCTGTAATACTCTTCTGTACACAACTGCTGAGTTTGGCTGAGGTTTTGATTGAGAAGTAATCTCTCTATGCTTTAGTGTGCTACTTACAATACAACTAAAACCCCCACTGCTCTCTCTGTCTCTGAAGGAATTCTGGTAGACTAAATGCTGAGTTATCTTTACAGAAAAGACAGCAGTATGAACACAAGATTACCATTATACTGATTTAGATCAAAATCAAAATGTTGAAAAATAGAAATCAGAGGGTAAAACAAAGCACATAAAAATGCACTCACAGAGAAACAGAGTAAGGCCATTTTATCTTTTCTGAAGTGTTCTGGGTGCAAAAGTCTTTCATTAAGGCAAATGAGGATGTGAGTAATGTATGGATGTGACTGAGGACTATGACATAATTTCCCAGGAAAGCACTGACAGGACTGGGCTAGAAAAAGCACTGTCTGGTCTCAGCTGGAATCTTCTGTAAGTTTTGAATGCTGTCTGCCAAAATGAATTGCAGGAGCAGACACTAAACATCAGAGTATCATCTGAATGTGTAATTTTCTCCCTAACATTTTCTGTGGGAAAGAGTTTGTATTTTAATTCAGAAGCTAAGAAGAGCTATCTATCTGTTTTAACTCCTTAAATGTTTCCCCTTTTGATATAATCTGTTCCTCTTTATAGCTGAAAGATAGTCATTAGAAATTTATTAAAGAATTAGAATTGTTCGAGGAAGACAGGAAGACATACACTGCCTTTGTCTTTTTTTTTAACTTGGCATAGTTCAGATTTTTCATTCATATTACAAACATGTTGACCTATTCCATGCTAAATACTTTTCTAAGGTTTCAAAATAAAATGACTCAGATACAAATTCTGTTTTCAGGGAAACTATGTCCACTAAAGGGATGGGAATGAATATCAGGAGGCATGGTAAGCTTCTGCAGCCCCAAGCAGAGGTAGGCTTTGATTGCAGCGTTGGTCTTGTATTTCTAAGAGTTGGCACTGCTAGTGTGTTACGGTATTAACATTACTGCAGTAGTGCCAGCCTTCAGACTGTGTATCCCAAATGTGGCCACAGGCTGGGCCCCTGCAGGCATTGCCAGAGCCTTGGCAGTCCTTTATCCACACATAAAATCTGCTTTTTCTTGCTGGACTTTCAGGAGGCCTCTCTGATGGTTCAAAGTGCAGAAAGCAGGAGAAGCAGCAGTGTGCAATGTCCAAGGCCAGGACATAGGTCAGCAGCTCAGGCTCATTGTTATGTGGGAGAAACCTGATCTCAAGAAGGGGAAGATACTACACACAAGAGTGCATTCCTCCACACACTCACCTTTGGGCTGCCTGCTGTGAGAGCAGGGAGGAGTTAGCTTTACAGAGCTCTGCACTTTAAGAGGGTTTACATTGTGCAGCAGACAATTGGAACAACAGGAAAATTTGGTAAGGTAGTAGTACTGGTGGTGGTGATGATATGTTGGAAATATTTGTCATATAAAGAAGAAAAACATTTATTGTAACATACAGATGTAATATCACCCAGGAATTGCTTCAGACACAGCTGGAGGAATTTCATTAGGTGGATAAAGATAATCAGAGAGAGAAAAATGGAGCCAAATTCTTATTGTTAAAGGCTCTTGAGTTAAGAGTTGGATTTAATGAAAAGGAGACCATGTAAATTCATGAGGGTGGGGCTGGAATGTGGAGGGAGAACAGTGAAGCCCTTCGCAAAATGGAGAATTTAAACCAAGGATAACTGGATTTGAGGGTTGGGTAAGTAAGGAGTGGTCCAGTTTTGCTGATGTACAGGAAGCATCCTAGAGTGGAAGCAGATTCACTAGTGGATCATAGAGTCATTTAAAGCATTAGCTAATACTTAAGCAAAATGACCCAGAATGGAAGGGAGGAGGAGAGGAGAGGAGAGGAGAGGATTAAAGAGAAGAGAAGAAAGGAGAGGAAAGGAGAGAAGAGGAGAGGAGAGGAAAGGAGTGGAGAGGTGAGGAGAATCCATTGTACCTACTAAGAGTAAGAGTTGTGTTGTAAAACTTTTACTTGGAGTTACACAAATATCTGACCTGGAAAATGACATAACTGACTGTGATTCATTTGAAAAATGCCCAAGAGTCACGGTGGCATGCATACGTAGGAAAGCAACAGGGATCAGTCTGAATTGGTTGCCAGAGGCTTCCTTGTCCCTTCCAAAATCTATAGTTCTAGAGCCATCTGCCATGTTCTTATAACTTTTCTCTAACTTAACATCCTGTGTAATTGGCTTATGAAGTATGTTTACTTAAGGGAGCACACTTAGTTTATTTAATACATAATGAAATTTTTGCTATTATGTTAGTCCTTGACATCTGAGAATACGTATATAGTCCTTTTTGTGTTTCTTCTGTTCCCATTCCTGTTATTTCTGGGAACAAATATGCAGAAAATGAAGATATTCCTTCCAGTCAGTGAGATGCTTTTTTCATTGAACGACATTATACATGAGTGCAGAGCAAGCTTACCAGTCTATAGGTTTTAGTCAGCCTTTCATAATGGTCTGAATTTTTAAAAAGTTAATAATTCAGATTTGTGACTAAAACCATTTTGAGAATTCAAGTGTTTAAGATCATGAAAATATTCAGTTCTTTCCTTAAACTAATTAATAATGTTAGAAAACACGTGTAAGAGAACTTTGCAGACTGCTACACCCATTTTGGGGGGGAAAGGTCACAACACAGAGTCTTGTATACAGTAACCCCCGTCCGCTACATAATTCACCAGAAGTAGAGACATGCATGTGAAGATGTTCCATGCAGTATTATATACAGTAATGTTTGTAAATGATTCATATAAAAACTAGTGAGTAATTCAACAAATTACATGCAGACACTACAGATGATAGAACATGCTAGTAAAGTAATTATGAAGAATGAGTAGAAATATATAAACAATGTGATGATTAACTTGTATGTGTCCAGTTGATGGGCCTTGGGTGGCACAGCACACATTATGTCTGGCATGCCAGTGAGAGGCTTCTGGGAGTTAAGACAAGGAGTCTTAAATCAGTGGATCAATAGTCATCTTCCCCAAAGACTGGGTGTTGCTCAGTTCTCTGAGAGGCTGAAGAAAGCCATATCAGGGAAAAGAGGAAGTTTCCCCCCTTTTGGCCCCACTGGTTGAGCTAGGTGTACCCTCTCTTCTCTGTCTGCCCTGAGCTTTGCACTACAAACTCCCCTGGTTCCAAGACTTTGGGACCTGACCTGAGTCACATCACAGGCTTTTTTTTGTGTCTCCAGCTTGCAGACAGCTAATTGTGAGGCTTCTGAGCCTTAATAAATTCGTGAGATAATTCCCTAGGAGTCTTGTTGTACATCTGTACCTACTGCTGGTTCTGTTTCTCTGGAGATCAGTAACTCATGTTAAGTGAAGGCATATTATGTGTGAGTCTGTCTAACTACTTTAGAAATACTATTCCATTAGAGCCTCAAAATTTCCTCATAAGACAGGCACTAATTATTTTCCATATAATATGAGTAAGGCACAAAGACATAAAACTTTTCCCAGTACCAAAGAGCTAGGCAGTGACAGGGTAAGAATTGAAGCCAGCCTCTGTGGTATGTAACCCATGCTCTTTAATACTACTTGCGTTAGTCAGTTTTCTGGTATTGTAACAAACCCCTGAGACAATCATTAAAAAAAAAAAGGCTCACAGTGTTAGAGGTTGGGCCTGTGGTATCACACCATAGTGAGAGGAACAAAGCTGCTCACTCGTTGGTGGGGAGGTGAGAGAGACGAGAGAGAGAGAGAGAGAGAGAGACAGAGAGAGAGAGAGAGAGGCTGCAGCCTCATTACCCTCTCCAAAGTCACCTGAGGGCCTCCTACCTTGCTTACTTGTTAAAGATTCCACAGCCATCCACAGTGCTGCTCTAAGAACAAAATCTTCAGTGTGTGGGCTTCTGGGGGGAAGACTGAGGTTCAAACTATAGCAATATTCTATGTATTTTTTGGTTCAAAATGGAATGGCCCAATAAAGATTAAAAGATTATAAACATTTGGAAATGATTAGCTTGGATGAATAGTAATGGTTTCTGTCATTTTTCCAAACTGACATTAATATATTAAATATTTTTCTCTAAAAAGATTCTAATTTGTTGCATAGAGCAGAGTTTCTCAAATCCTAAGCTGAGACTTACTGCCTAACCTAAATCTGTTACTGAAGGTTAGACTTTCATACATAAATCCCATTATTAAAGCTATGCATTCTATTCCTGTTGCAGGTTTTCGGACCAATTAACACACCATGCAGTTTTCATAAAGTTTAATAAGAATTATGAAGTTTAATCTGAGAAAATTTGAGTGCTACCTCCTCTAACCCAAGGAATATTATCAACGGGTTTTTATGTTCAAATTTAAGACTGGAGCCATACCAATGCTAAACAAGTCTGTTCACTGAGGGCCCAAGAGAACCAATTCCATACTATATTTCCAAAATATTTGGGATTTTTAGTACTTAAAATAGCCTTCTTTCTAACCACTAATAGGAAATTTGATTTTTCTATAATAAGTTCAGAAATTATAGTGTCATCAATTATGATGAGTTTTGTTTTTATTTAAAATCCAATGCACCATGTTCAGTGTTTTCTAATTTGAGGGTAATATATACACATTGGTCAGGAGGATACAGGTTCTATTTGGCAACAAATTAATCTCAAAATCTCAATGACTTGGGCATTTTCTTTCCAGTCAAGTTATAATAACAAGCACCAGATTTACCACTCTCCTCCCCCAAAAAACTATCCCAAACTGGAAAGCTACATGAAAAAATGGCTGTCCAGGTGTGACCATCAGATGATGAAAAGCAGTGACCCTGAAGGGAAGGAGACACAAACAGTGAGTCCTGCTGTTATTTGTAGCTCACTGCCTGCAGAAACTTCCTAGGCTACCATCAGGGGGAAGAACCCTAGGAAGATGCTTGCACACCCCTCAGTTGAGGTGGAGCTTGGAGCTTGGGAAGACGAAGGTGGCCAGAGTTTGCCTAGAAGAATCCTGCAAACACAACAGCTGCAATGGAGAGAACTCTGCAGATGCACAAGAGTTTTCTTCAAGAATTCAGCAAAGCACTGATCGCACATGTGCACAAGAAGATTATTTTAGTCTGGGTAAAAAAAATCTTTCAAAAGGAATAGAGGAAACAGAGCCTTGTGTTCACAGAGGGCGCTGGAGCAGTGCCTGTTTCTCCAAGCCACAGTGGATAAGTTGTCCTTGATAGAAAAGCCTTAAATCTATAGTGTGTGGAGATTAGTGCAGGACTAACAGTATCTTGATCTCACCTAACAAAACTATTGCAAAACTAAAAAGATCAAATGATTTTCAAGTAAGTAAAACTGTGCTCTAATGTAAAACAATTATAGGAACACAAAAATGCATGGATTCCATCAAGATAAAATTTACAACCTCTAGGATCTAATAAAAATTACCAGACATTAAAAAACCCAGAAAAATATGGTCCAGTATGAGCATCAAAAGAGATGTCTTGAAGCTAAGCCAGAATGACACAGATGTTGGATTTGGCAGCCAAGAACATTAAAAGGAGTATTATAACTGTATTTTATATGCTTGAGAAATTAAGCAGAGATACAAATATAAAAAAGAGCAAAATTAAACTTCTAGAACCGAAAATTAATATTTCTGAATTATAAAATGCACTATATGTTATTAAGGGCCAATTAGACATTGTAGAAGAAAAGATCAGTAAACTTGAAGACGTATAATAGAAATCATCCACAAAGAAATGAATCGAGAAAAAAAACATTAAAATAGCATACAGGAAAAAGAACATATGGAATGGGACCACAGAATGCAGCCTCATGTATGTGCAATTGGAGTCCCTGGATGCTCAGTGGAAACAGAAAAAGATTTGAAGACATGATGGCCACAAGTTTCCGAAAGCTGATGAAAATTCTAAATCAATAGACCTGAGGTACTGACATGGGAAAAACATGAAGGAAATCACATGAGGCATATCATCCTTAAAGTACTCAAAACCAGGGATAAAGAGAGAAATATTGAGAGCACTCAGAGAAAAAGGATGCACATAAGCCCTCATGGGGAAAACCACAAATGAGAAACCGATGGAGCAATGTTTTTAAAAGACAAAGAAGAAAACTTGCCAGTCTAGAGTTCTGTATCTTGAGAAAATAGATGAATTGAAAGAAAAACACAGATTTTAAAATTTATAGCAGCAGAAGTTATTCAAATGGTAATGATGACAAGGCCCAGGCATGTGAGATACGCATATGCTACTGAATATTCTAATATATGCAAAGTAGGGTAAGGTCACTTGACTGTGGTAAATTAGAGATTTATGCTGTAATTTCTAAAGTCACCACTTAATACTAAAGAAATCCCAAAGAATTATAACTAATATGTTAAGGAGATGATAGAATTATAGAAACACATACTTGTAGGCTGATGAAGATGAAAAAAAGGATAAGGAAAATGCAAATAGGCAAATAACAGATTTAACCCATCAAAATACCGTAAAATGTAAGCACTGTAATTGCTTGTGTTAAGGGGCAGAGATTGTCCTGTTGGATTAAAAAAGGAAAAGCCAGCTGTATGATGTCTATGGGAAGCTAACTTTAAATTCAAGCATATAAAATATGTTAAAAGAAAAACTGCCATGATTCCACTAGTGACAGGTAGAGTAATGACACTAATTTCTAACAAAGTGAATTTCAATATAAAGTGACGGAGGTAATGGGAGCTGTCTCACAGTCATTCCTGGAGCAGCACGTGGGAAAGATGTAATAACCCTAAATGTTTATGTACTAATCCCAGAGCTCTACGATATGTGCAGGAGAAAGTGAACTCTAAAGTGGTAGAGACAAGGTCAAAATTACAATCAGAGATTTCAGTGTCCTCCCCTTGATTACTGATAAAACAAATAGACAGAAAAATTGGTAGGGTGATAGATGACTGAAAAATACTATCAATTATCTTGATATAGCCGACATTTATGGAGCAGCCGACAGCAGAATCTACAGGGAATATTTATCAAGGCAGCACATTCTGGGCTATCAAACAAGTCTCAAAAATGGCTCGATGCCTACAGAGTATGTTCTCTAAGTAAAATATTGTTTAATTAGGAAATCAATAGCAGAAAAATCAGGGTCAGTTTTTCAACAGCCAGGTGCTGCTGTTCAGCCTCCTCAGCTATTCCAGAGTCTGAGCAAAGTATCACTCAAACCAAGAATTCTTGGTCAGCCTGGGAAACATAAGGAAACCCAGTCTTAAAAATATAACTTGGTTAGGGGTCTAGTTCAGCGGTAGATCGTTTGGTCAGCACAGAAAAAGCCCCAGGTTCAATCCCAGCATTGGAAGCTAAAAATGACACTCATGAATAATATCCTTATTCAAATTGGAATGATGTTATTAATATTCAAATTTTAGTGTAAAGAAAAGTA
>PVJX010020351.1:0-33836 GCA_004027295.1 Dolichotis patagonum | reverse complement strand
AGAGAGAGGGGCTAGCAAAATATGCAGATTATAGGAAAAGGGCTCCACAGAAAAAGACCAAAAGAAGTTTTACAACCTGGCTCAGTGATTGAGAGCGATTATACATATTTCAATGAAAACTGTCACTGAAGAGTTTTTGCAGAGGAGTCATGTGGCCTGATTTACATATTTTAAAAGTTCCTCTCTAACTGCCCTAAACGTGATAAGTAGCGAGACCATGAAAAAGATTAATACAGTTGCTCAGATGGTCCGCAGGGTATCTTGGAAGAAAGCAATGGCAAGACATGGAGAGAAGGGGAAGCACTAAAGATGTATTTACCACCAAAGCAACAGCTGACAGTGGCTCAGGTAAAGCAGAGGATCAGTTTTCCTGAACTCTTGCTCTATGGTTTCTTCTAGCTAAAAATAACTAAAATAACAAATATAATAAAACAATTAAAATAGCACTGCAATGTTGCTTCCATTTGTAACACTTTGCTTATCAACTCTTAAAGATTTCTCACTTATCAACAATTTGTATTCACTCCTTTTTGCATTGCACTGGAAACCTTTGGCCCCTGTGTGACTAAATCATACTTTTCCCAGTTGCTTGAGTATGCTTTGCCTAGGGTTGATATAACAAAATACCATAAACTAGGTGGTTTAAAACCACAGAAATGCACCTCTCACAGCTCTGGGACTAGAATCCGGGTGCTGGCAAAGGTGTACTCCCTTGGAAATATCTGGGGAGGATCTCTCTTGCCTCTTCCAGCTTCTGGTACCTCAGTAACTCTTTGGCCTGTGGTTGTATCACCCAGTCTCTGCTCCTTCTATGTATGAGACTCCCTGTGTCTGTCTCCTCCTCTTACAGGGACACTCATCATACTGGATCAAAACCCTCCCTACTCCAGTATGACCTCATCCTGACTAGTTAAATCTGCAGTGCCTGTTTCCAAAAAAGATCCCATTCTGAGGGTCAAGACAGCAATATATCTATTTGGGGGCACAATTCAACCCCCCACAACTCATAAGAGTTCTTAATATGCTACAGATATTCCTGTCAACTTGTCATTTGTCTTGTTGTCTTATTTATAATGTTTGGGATAAGGCAGCTTTAATTTTATGAATTTAATCTCTATCAATTTTTTCTTCTACTCAATAAATATGCATCTGATATCTACCGGTTTTTGCAGACACTGCTCTAGCTCCCTTGATCCACAGATGAATCAGAGTTGAGTGTCTCATCCCTACATGCTCAGCGTGTGTGAGGCAGATAAGTAAACAAGTATCACTTGGTAAGATGACTTCAATGACAGAATTCAACTACTAGTGGGTGGCAGAAATGACTGCTCTGGTAAGATAGGAAGTTGTACAGAGGGCTTTGGGCCGTAGTTAAGGAATAACAAACTTCACTAATTATACCTCCAACAGAAAGTTTCCAAGCTGGCAATGTGTAAAGCAAGGTAATCACAGTGAAGTCCATGGACCACACCAGTGTCACTTAGATTCTGTTAAAAATACAGAATCTCAGACCCTGCCAAATCAAAATCTGCATCTCCACACCATCCCTGGATGATTTGTGTACACAGGAGACTCCAGTGAGCATCCTCTAGTCTTTGGAAATCCTTTTCTAGGTTTACAGGCAGCAGCTTCTATCCACGATTGTAAGGACAGCACTGGAAACTAGGAGCTTTGCGAAGTAAGGCAAGCTTTTAAAGTCTTCCCGTGTGTTATGTCAAGTTGTTAATTAATACATCAATTGAGCAGCCTTCACCAAATTGCTTCATAATCCATGGGGAAAGAGACCCGTTTGCACATTTCAGAGTAATCAGAGTGGAAACAAGGGGACATGTGCTCCTGGGGTGACCCTGGCGTGACCCTGTGATTCAGACTGAAGATAAGCCTCCAAATCCATGCTGGGATCAGCTGTTCCAAAGGGATTTGTCTCCTCCGTTATAACTGATCTCCTGCGTGCCTACTGAGCAGGTGGTTAGGGCAAAGGGAAACTTTGGTTTATTTGTGTAAGCAGTTGAATGAAGGAAGTATCTCTGGGAAAGGAGATGGGAACAATTTCTGGTGTGGTAATTAGGTAAAATGGAGGCGGTGGAAAAGAGAAGAGATGGGTCAAGAAATGAGAAACAAGAATTGAAGGGTGAAGAGAACAGTCACTAAAATATACCAGCTGTTGAATCACTCAAAAAAATAGCCTTGTTTACTTCTAAGCCAAATTCAGTTCTGTATAGTTAAAAAAAAAAGAACCCAAACTACAAACAAAGTCTGTCCTAGGTTGTGTAGAGCATTAGTTAAACCACAGTCTCCAGGTATAAAATGTTCCTTAGGAAACACTGCAATATGCACAACCTCTGCTGGGTTACTCACTTAGGTTTTAGTAGAACAAAGACACGAGCCCATCTTGCTGTATGCTGAAAAACCATAACATGTAGTACTGAATGCAAATATTAAATTGGGCAGGTATTTGCTGCCTGCCTCATATGCATTCCACCTCCCTGAACAAAAAAATCTGTCACTGATATTAGAGGAAATTTAGGAGAATTCATTTCAATTTGGTAAATAAATATTAAGACTTGCTGCCTGTAGTTCACTGAGCTGACAGGGCTGCCATGCACAGTCATGCAGATGAGCACTGTTCAACTGCAGGTGTCCTTTGGAAGAGCACATGACACAATGTAGGAGACAACTGGAGGGACAGCCCTTGAATGCAGAATGGTTGCTTCAGCTTTAGTTAAACCAAACCCTGTCTCCATATTCTGACACGTACAGAGCTGGCTATGCTATTTTTCTTCTCTTTTCAAATGCAAATATGGCTAGCTAAGATAGCAATACATAATCCTTAAGACCAGCCAACAGTTTCCTGTTTCCTTGTACCATGTTCCCTATAAAACAATTGAACACAGCAGGATGGCAGGACTAACTATCTCCACGAATGTCAGCTGGGTTATGAGCTTCAAAATAAGAGGCTATGACTTCCCAGGGCACAAAAGGTTACATATCAGAAACTAAGCAAGTCTCCTAAATTCATTCATATGCTTTGCCAATCGAATTGTGCAGACTGGTCTTTCTGAGTATCTTTCTACCTGCATATGGCAGAGGTGCTTGCTCTCTGCCCAGCTAGCTCAGCTCACCTTGCTCATGTAATTCTTGCCATCCTCACTGTCACTCATCCTTGAACCACTCCCTTGTCCATGAGATAATAAATTCTGGGAGAGGCCTTGGATCAAGGCCTTTGTCTGTATATTCTCACATGGATTAGGCTTAGAATCCCTTGCTTGCCCATAATTTTGAATATGTCTTGATGTCTTTACTCTCACCATGAGTTGCATTGGAGATCGTAGATTAGATTGAACTCACTGAAATTCCAATGAAGTTTCTATGAGATTACAAATATAACTTTCTGGATTGTGAGGCAAACCCAAACAGGTATTATAATATTTAGATTATAATATACAATATTTGTATTATAATACATGTTCCATATAAACACACACAGATGTTCTAGAGACTGATATAATTAACTAGAACAAAACTATTAGGTTAGGAAAACCCCACTGAAATTCATTTGTCTTCATATACAGTAGACTGTATGACTGGCCTTACATATGAACAACTTGGGCTATGACCAGAACTTTGGGTTTAACTTACAGCCAAAGTCTTGAGTTAAAACCTAATGTTGGCCACCTGTGTGACCCCAGAAAAGCATATGCAAGCATAAACACACACATAGGCATCAGTCTGAGCCCAGATGCACATGTTTGTGGATATGATTTTGGTCAGTGCCTTTATAATCATTATGATTACTGCTATCAAAATGACCCCAAAGAAGTTAAGGAAGGAAGAGATGGTAAAGAAAGCAATCACAATTTTTTTAAAAAGAGAGAAATTGTGGAAAAGAGTGGCATTTGTGTGATCAATCTTGCTAATTTATATACCATTCTGAAATCCACCATCTCGACAGCCTTACAGGTGAAAGATTTATGTAGAGAAGCTAGTGTGGCTAAAAGTGTCACTCAAATTAGTAAGTCACAATCAATAGTGTTAGATGACATAGAAAGGCTACTATAAATGTGACTAAGCAACAGGCAAATAGCAGATTACAGCCTGAGTCTATAATCTGTGAAAAAGTTAAAGCTATAAATGCAGATCTTATAAATGATAACCCATCAACAATTGATAATAGTACCCTCACCAGCACTGGAAGGGTGCATGATTGTTGCCAATGACACCACGATCAAAGGAGGCACCTACTATCTTGTGACTGTGAAGAAAATAAAAACACCTCTAGGCAAAATTTGCACTGAAGAACTGACTCAGCTGCAGCTACTTGGTTGACTCAGGTGATGCCAACTTACCTTGCCAAGAAAATGCATTTCCATATGGCGATCACTTTGGCTGCATATTCTATTAATCAAACAAGTATGTCTTCTAAAACTATTACACAGATCATGGTAGTCATGGGCTCCTGCATGGCGTGCAGTGCCTATGTGTCCGTCTTGGCCCACAAGAACATCATTGTATACAAGCAGGGGACCATTTTTCTTGGCAGGAAATCCCTGATTAAAGCAGTCACTGGCAAGGAAGTACCAAGGAGGAGCATGGAGGTACAGCTCTCCACAGCAAGAAGTCTGGAGTCACTGACCACTATGCTTTGGGTGACCATCATGCCATTCACTTAGCTAGGAAGACTGTAAAGAGTCTGAATTATCAGAAGACATTGGATGTTACCATTGAGCCTTGCAAAGAGCCTTTGTTTCCTGCTGATGAACTGTATAAAATAGTTAGTGCTAGCCTTAAGAGGAGCTTCAATGTCTTAGGAGTCATTGCTAGAATTGTGAAAAGAAGCAAATTCAATGAGTTCAAAGCCTTTTATGGAGATATATTATTAATCACAGGATTCCCCTCAATAATTGGATACATATTATCCCATTGGGAGGTAGTTCTGTTTTCTGAATCTGCAGAAAAGGGTGCTCACTTCATCCAGCTGTGCTGATAAAGAAATATTCTTCTGGTGTTTGTTCAGAACATTACTGGGCTTATGGTTGTTAGACACTATGAGCTGAAGGAATTACCAAAGATGGTGGCTGTGGTAGCCTGTGCCAAAGTACCTGACATAACCTTCATAGGGCTGGAAACTACAGCATATGTGGCAGAGCTTGTAGCCCAAGATTCCTCTCCATGTGGTCAAGCACTCATATCTCAGTGATGAGAGGAGGCAGCCAGTGTGTCAGCCACCACAGCCAAGAACCAAACAGCACAGGACAGGAAACAGTTCTGCAGTGTTGATGAAGCAGCTTTGAAAGAACCAATCATTAAGAGGTTAAAAGAGGAAGGAAATGCTTACCATTCAAGTACAAGCCTGTAGGATGATGGCAATATTGATGCAGTTGACACCAGACAGGTTCTGAGTCTCAGTATTAGCACAGCCCTCAATGCACTGATCCAGAAGACTGACTCTGGCATCTTGAGGATATAACTGGAATCAAACATGCACCAAAAATTAATACGTGTAATAGCCTTAAACCTAAAACTTTAAGGCAATTTATACATGTTAAAATATTTTTTAAATACAATGTATTGTACTTTTGTACCTTAAAAGAATCAGTATGCTTATTTGACAAGCATCAATTCCTTTTCAATTTTCCTAGAGAAATTTCTCTATGGATCAGTTTTACTGATTATGAAATGAAGAAAATAATTTACCACCATCATTTTATCCTACATAATATGAAAAATTCTATAATCTCTGAATCCTGCTATTATTGAGATCATCAATATAAAGTTGTATCTCCACCAAAGTGAACATTTTGCCAATGATATTTCATGATATTTTAATACGCTTATGTTTATAAAAATCATCGATTACTTTTCCCTTCAGCCACTCTCTCATTTCCCTCCCACAGTAGTCAGGCCCCTCCTTGTCTGCACCCTGGCCTCTCTTTCTTCCTGTTCTCTCCTTCCTCCATCCCTCCCTGGCTTCCACTGCCGGCAGTTGTCCCAGGGATCCTGAGATCTCAGTGCTGTGAAACCAGTTGGGCTGTCCTTGACTTTAGCAGAGAGAACCCAGTGGCACTATGACAGGACTCCATCTTGATTTTCACTGGTAACCCTGAGCATGTTCTTATTCTAAAAGACACAAAATGACTTCTGGGAAAATGGCAGAGAGTGAGCAGCAGAGAAAGAACCTCTCTAAGTTTTGGTGTCCAGACCCTGGAACATAGCAACATGGAGAAGAGAAGGATGAGGGTAGTGGGTCCTATGGACACAGGAATCTGAATTGAGACTTGAAGCCTGTGGAGAAAGATAATCCAGAAATCTAGCAAAAAACAAGAAAACCAGGGATGGCATCCCTACTGGCCAGGGAGAAGCAGCAAGGAAGCCATATAGTCCCAACCCTCTGTGTGCCGGCAGAGGCTCTGCCAGCCAGGGAGAAGCAACAAGAAAGCCATGCAGTCTCCACCCACCATATGTCAGCAGAGGCCCTGTTAGCCAGGGGGAAAAAGCAGCAGGGAAACCATGCAGCCTGTGTGCTGACAGAGGCTCTGTTGGCTGGGGACAACCAGCAAGGAAGCCAGCTCTGCCCCCTAACCCTCCCCACATACCCATAAGCAACCGGACATGTCACAGGCTGAGATAATAATAACTGAAGTAGGGAAGCAACCTGACATCTGTGTTGTTTGATTGACAACAACAATCAAACAACAACAATCCTGTGTTGTTTGCAGGCCTGGGCCAGTAAGCTGAGCAACTATTTAGAGGATAACAATATGTAATACAGTAATGATTATGGAATTCCTACTGGCCTATCACTATGGTGTTTTTACTGTTCTGTTTTATTCCCTTTAAAATACAAAAATAAAATAAAAGATACAAATAATATGCAGATATCTATTTTTTAAAATTGTGGTCAGGTACATGTAAGTTTATTTCAACCATTTATTTTTACCTTTTTCCTTCTTATTGGTATATGTTGCAATACATACTAAATGCATTCACCATGAGGAACTGGGGCATGAGCATCTCACATCTTGAGCATTTTTACTTCCCCTTTCCCACCCTCCCTCAAGTCCTCCTACCCCTCAACCCTTCCCATCTCCACATAGTCTTTCTTTCTGTTTCATATCTTTTGCTTTGCTGTTTAAATTTATTTATAATTTCGGTTTCTTACATGAAGAAACCAAGCAATATTTACATTTCTATGTCTGTTTTATTTCACTTAGCATTATGGTCACAAGGTGCATCCATTTTCCTACAATGACTCAAATTTATCCTTCTTAGGCCTGAAGAGTGCTCAATTTGACCATTTTTAAGCTCATCATCATTAAATACCCCTGTATCATTGTGCCATTGTCACCACCAACTATCTCTAGAATTGTACACCGTGTCTCGAATGCCTGCCATTTGTAGATGTGCAGTATTTGTTGAATGAATGAAAAAAATGTAAATTGAAAATTTTAATTGATGTCCTTAAACCATAAACCTTTAAAATTAGATGATTAATTACATGACTTTGTATGACTATCAGATGTTTTCCTAATAAAATTAGTATTTAAAAAAAGAAAAATATCTAGAGGACAAAGGTTTACTCCCTCAAGGCTCTCCTCATCATAAACAATGCTCCTGCCCACCCACAACATTTGGAAGAAGAATTGGCTAAAGAATTTCTATAGCTCTCAGTTGAGTTCCTCCCACCTAACACAACTCCTCTCCTACATCATATAGACCAACAGGTTATAGCTAACTTTAAGAAGCTATACACCAAAGAAATGTTTCTGAAGGGCTTCCAGATGGTCTCAGATGCAGATTTAACCCTCAAAGAGTTCTGGAAGAAATATGACAACCTTTTTCCTGTGTGGTTTACTGAGAAATTCTGGGCCAAGGTCACTCCAAAGACACTGAGATCTCTCTGGAAAGAAGTATGGCCTAAATTTACAAGAAAGAGACTTTTAAGGTTATGTAGAGGAACCTGAGCCTTCAATTGACCCTGTGGTTAGTGACATTGTCACTATAGCAGGGTCCATAATGTTTCAGGTAGACAGTAGCGATGTTTAGGACCCACTGGAGGAACGCTCAGAGGAACTGTCCACAGAGGGATTGCAGCAGCTTCCGGCTGAGCAACAGAGAATGGCAACTTTATGAAGAGGAAGTGGAATATCAGCAATCAGTGCAGCTAACTTCTGCTTCTGAAATAAAAGAAATCCTGAAAAAGGACAGAGCTATAAACGTTTGTAGAGAACACCCACGGAGATAGAGAAAAAGCCAATCTTTGCAATCACTTGCTTAATGACAATGTCATGTCATACTACAGAACAGTGTTAAAGAAAAGACAGAACAATCTTGGGCCAGTGTTTACTTCTGAAAAAGTTGAGATCTTGAGCCAGAAGTAGGTCCTCATGGGCTAGAGCCTCTCCCAAGGAAAGACAGGACCCCAGAAAGCCAGATTCTTGATGTTCTTATGGAAGGGGACTCTCCTTTCAAACAATAACCACCTTTCATTTGCCCTTCCTGTAAGCCAAAGATGTCAAATTCAATGTTAGTAGAGTATGAAATTATTGTTTCTGATAAACTAGCACATATAACTTTTATAACTTTTTGGCGTATACACTAAGAAAATTATTGGTGTTTCTGGTAAATTATGCATGTTATACAACCCTTTTGTATTATAAAAAGGTTAGTTAAGGAGTGCTTTGGGAGGTTCAGAATGCATTATGAGTATTTCCATTATTTCTTATGGGAAACATAGTCTTGACTTACAATTTGCCTTAAAGTTTGAGTTATAACCAGCCTCGAGAACACATTGAGTTTGTAGGTCCACAGTTCACTGTAATATGCATAAAAGCTCTTTTGGAGTTTCATGGGTCATTCTTGAATGTGTTTTCTATTGGACATTTCAAAATTTTGTTATTTTTCAATTGCCTTTTTTTCAAAATTTATCATCTAAGTCTGTATGATTATTTTGAACTTTCTTTTCTCCATTCCCTCCTTTCTTTCTTTCCTTCTCTCTTTTTTAAAGACAAAAATAGTCAGGAGTGGATTACTTTGTTGTACAAAATGCAACAGAGCAGTAGCCATCTCACAATTCCATCACAAGATCTTTCTATAAAGGGAAAAACCACTTTAGTTTTTTTCCAATTCAGTCTAGTCATGATAGATTTAAACTTCTAACCTACATGCAAATAAATGTTGAGGTCACAGATTTTAAGAGTTTGAAATTTGTTACTTCAGTATAATTATAACTTATTTTAAATACTTTTTATTTTTAAAAGTATCATATATCCTTATGCTAAATTTACAAAAAGAAATAATGCAACATAGCCCTAGACTTCAGTGTAAGAGTTAAAACTAAAAAATTTTCCTAAAAGTAAATATAAGCACAAATATTTAAAACCCTGGATTAAGCAATAATTTCATAGATGCAATCCCCAAAGCCCAGATGACAGAAAAAAAAATTAAATCAATTCAACTTCATTAAAATGTTCATGTTTCAAAGAAGAAAACAAAAAGACAACACACAAAATAATTTTAAAAATTTCAAATCATATACCTGATACAAGAGACATCTATCCAGAACAAAGAACTTACAACTGAACAACACAAATACAAATAACTCAATCAAAGAAAAATGAGCAAAGAATTAAAATAGATATTTCTCCAGAGAAAATATACACATTGCCAATAGGCACATGAAAAGATACTTAGCATCTGTGGTCGTTATGGAAATGCAAATCCAAACTGTAATGATGAAACATTAGGATGGCTATAGTAAAAAAGGTGAACAACAACAAGTTCTAGTAACAATGTGAAAAAATTGGAACTCAGAGAGTGCTACTGGGATTGTGGAATACTGCACTCATATGAGAAAACTGCCAAGCATCTCCTCGAAACTTTCCTCAAAATGTTAATGAAACTAAACTATGACCCATTGCACCACTACATACATACCCCAAAAAACTGAAAACAATATTTCCACAGAAAAACTTGTTCATAAATGTTCATATAATCATTATTCATACTAGCCAATATATAGAAAAAATTTATGTGTTCATCAATTCATGGGTAGATAAATACAATATATCCATATGGCAGAATATTATTTGGCCATTACAATGAAGCACATGGTAAGTGCAATAATCTAGACACAAAAAGACACACATGGTATTACTCCATTTGTATGAAATGTCCATAATAGGAAGATCCACAAGAATAGCAGAGTTAAGGGCTTCTGGAATACTAACGAGAGGAAGAAATGGAAATTACTAATAGGTACAAGGCTAGGGCACTGGGCCCGGGATAATTGCCTAGCAAGCACAAGGTCCTGAATTCAATTCCAGAATCAAAGCGAAACAAAAAGATTTTGGGACATGATCAAATGTTCTTTAATTAGGTAGTGGTAACAATGGCACAACAAATAAATATACTAAAATCCATTAAATTGTATACTTTAAAAGGATAAATTTTATATCACATCAGTGACATCTCAATAAATCTGCTTTTAAATGTTTATGTCTAAGGGTGAGGTGGTGAGTTCAATCTCTGATACCAAAAATAAATAAATAAATAAAAATGTTTATGTCTATTTCAGAAAAAAGAAAAGACGGAATGGGACAAATTCATCTCAATCCCAAACATTTGAAAATCCCACTTTAAGTTTTTATTCATAAATATGAAAAAATCTGAATGGAATGTGCAAGTATTTAATGGTTCAAAAATGACCAAGTAGAGCTGCGTATGATGGTGCCTGTAATCCTGGCACTAGGGAGGCTGAGGCAGGAGGGTCACTGCAAGTTCGAGGCCAGCCTAGTCTACATAGTTAAAGGCCAGCCTGATCTACATAGTGAGACCTTGTTTCAAAAAAGAAGCAAAAACAAAAACAAACAATCAAAACAGATCAAGTAACTCTACAATTAACTTGCTCAGGTGATTTCTACTTGGAAATGATATTATGTGGAACAAACTCTGAAGGTTCTTACATGAGGCTTCAGTTTACACTCTAAAATGAGCATCCCAACAGTGTTTGCACACAGAGATATTTAGGAGGAGGCATAATACCCAAATTTTAACACCAAATTCTTCAGTAATAGTAACAACGCCTTAAATATAAATGGAAAGAGGTAAGATAAACATGACAATGCTAATTGGTGGATCCAGGTTAAAGATAGGCAGTAATTCATTACACTGTACATGCACCTTTGGTCTAGAGTTCTTACAAAATAAAAAGCTAAACAATAAGAAGATGGATTATCTCTCTTCCTTGATGTTAATGAGAAGCAGGCAGCCATCTCCTACTGGGGACTGTGCTGCCCTCAGACCTCTTGTGAAGCCCAAGACTGTCGAGGAGGACCAAGAAATTCAGCACCAGTCAGACCCGATGTCAAAAGCAAGCATAAGTGGCTGAATGCAGAGGCATTGACAACAGAGTATAGAGAAAATTCGAGAGCCAGATCTCCAAACCCAGGATATGTTATGGAAACAACTAGAAAACAAAGTGCATGCCCCCGGTGACTTCCTGAAGAGCTGGAAGCACAATAGCTCTCACTGTGCAGAGCTTGTTCACAGTGTTTCTTTTCTGTTGTGTTTTGTTTGTTTTTCAGAAATGGAACTAGAACTCAGGACCTTGCACTTGCTAGGCAGGTGCCATGCTGCTGAGCTGTACCCCAGCCACATTCACAGTGTTGCCTCCAACAACAGAAAGAGAGCATCTGTAGGCCATCGGAGTCTCCAAGCCCCATACCGTCTTGCTCAGAGAACAAAATGAATAAATGACTCATGCACATTTTATTTGCCCTCAAATAAAATCACAAAAACTGAAAAAAAAAAAAAAGAGTACAGTGACTCTGTTGGGGGAATGTTATGGTTAACACATTGTGTCAACTTGAGGAGTTTAACTGAGAGATTGAGCAGGGAGCCAGGATCCTTACTTTGTAAATATCCTCATCCTGTGCAAGAGGAGGGCACAGAGATTTTGCTAGTGTTACATCCACCCTGGGCGGGGTGGGGTGACCTGTGTACAGTGTAGGGGAGAAGAAGAGGCTTGTTTGGCCCTTTTTACTCTGGCTGCTGCCTTGAAGTGTTGCCCCAGTGCCATGCCACCCTGCCTTGGAGCCAGCTGATTATGGACTGAAACCTCCAAAAGCTGTGAGCTAAATAAACCTTTCCTTCCTAATTTTGAGTGCTGGATGTTTTGTCCCAGCAATGAGAGAAAAGTAACCAGGACAGGGATACATGTGGGCTTAATGCAAAATCCCTGTAATTTCCATGTGTATTCATCTGTTACCTGAAAAGTTAACTAGCAAAAGGTAGAAAATGGAGAGTCCCCACCACATTACTTGTTCGTGGTTTCTGGTTAAGTTTCTTGGTGATGGGTGGCATTTGAGGAGGAAATATACTTCCTTAATAATTTAAGAGTGTCACTGTCCTCTGTCTTGGCTATGAAGGTGTTAGTTTGGGACTCTGTCATATGTGCTTGCATTTCAATTTCTTCTCCTGTTCCTTCATTCCAAAAGTATTTTTAAATTGGTTAATCAAAGTTACAAAAACTATTTCTACACACATGACAAATAGCTAAAAGGATACTTAGTAGGGGACTAAAAGGTGAAAAGGAGATTTATACTTCTTCATGTACTCATATTTACTTAACTTTCCCCTATTTATTTTTTGCTAAACTATTTTATTTATGTATTTATTTATTTAAATTTTTTTTATTTTTTGGTTTTTTAAGACAGAGTCTCGCCATGCAGTTCAGGGTGGTCTTGAGTTCACTTTGTAACCCATGCTTTGTAAGCCAGGTTCAATTCATTTACATATTCTTCATGAGCATGTTCTTTTGTAATTGAAAAATGCTCAGATGAGTTGAAATTTCATATTCTCTAATTTGCTTTAACATAACGTAGCAAAGCCAGGCGTGGTGGCACACATCTATAATCTCAGCACTTGGGTGGCTGAGGCAGGAGGATTGTGATAAATTCAAGACAAGCCTGGGTTACAAAGTGAACTCAAGATTACCCTGAACTGCATAGCAAGACTCTGTCTTAAAAAACCAAAAAATAAAAAAATTTCAAATAAATAAATACATAAATAAAATAATTTAGCAAAAAATAAATAGGGGAAAGTTAAGTAAATGTGGAAAATCTTGATAATTACTGAATTTAGGTGATAGACACATGACAGTACTGTACTCTTCACATTTGTGTATATTTTTTGTATTGGTTTGGTTTGGGTTAGGTTGGGTTTTTTTGTGTTTTTGACACCGGGGATTGAACTCAAAACCTCATGCCTGCCAGGCAGGTGCTTACACCACTGAGCTAAATCCCCGGCCCTCATTTGTGTATATTTGAATTTTTAATGATAAAAGGAATTGTGTTTATGGTGTTTGGAATAGAAGTCAAGGCTTCATGTGTGCCACGCAAGAGCTCTACCACTGAGCTACACCCCAAAACCTATCAAACGTTTTAGAAGACCATTGGAAAAATGAATTTTTTAAGTATAGGAGAATGAGGGAGAAGATAGTAGAATCTATCCCACAACAATATCTTTGCTGTCATATTTTTAAAGAATATTTAATGATACTGGGAATTGCTTATTCTATAACAAAGACCAGCAACCTCTAGGTGTAAAGAGACAGATAATAAATATCTCTGCCATAATTACTGAATCCTACCATTATGGAGCAAAACCACCCATAGACAATGCATAAATAATCACTCACAGCTGTGCTCCAGTGAAACTTTGTCTACGGACACTGACATTCGAATTTCATATAATTTCTATGTATCGCTAAATATTAACTTTTTAACTTTTTCCATAATTTAAAAACATTAAACCCTTCCCTAGCCTACAAGCTGTTCAAAGGCCTTAGGCCATGTTTGCCAATCCCTGCTCTAGAGTATCTCAAAACACTTATTTTATCATGTATACAACACGGAAGTGCCTATGTAACTTCTCTCTTTCAAAACCTACTAGGTGGAGTTAACCCAAAATTAAAATAGTGATATTCTTAGGGTGATTTTTATTTTAATTATATTGTGACATTTTCTAAATATTTACATAGATAGATAGATAGATAGATAGATGATAGATAGATAGATAGATGATAGATAGATAGATAGATAGATCATTTCAAAATCCTTGAAAGGAGAGACAGGAAGATACAACACAGAGATTAGGATCCTGCCCATCTGTTCTGAGTGCCTTCTGCCGACTAGATTGGATTAAAGAACTTCTGAGGATTTCCTTCCTGTTCTGTGATTCTGTCTCTTTATATGATCAAATGTCTGTAACATAATTCCCTTCAATTTGGAAAGCAATCTCCTTTCATACTTCAATATGAATGCAAATTTCCAAAATTAAGTCACATAGGCTGAGGGTACCCCTCTTCCCATCTAGGCAAATGCAATTAGCAATCCAGCCTGGTGTTCAGGGAGACATGCAGCCTGTCTCTCTGCTCCCAAACCAGCCTCAAAAAACCTAACACAGTATTAAAAACAAATCCAAAAAGCACCCCCTAGAAGGCCACAAGGGGGCAGAGAATCTGCAACCCAAAGGAAAAGCAGTTAGGCCCCAGAGAGAACATACTATTTTGTAAATTGTCCAACTATCTAAATCCCTTTCAGAAACCAAATTAAGATTATTATAAAGACTTCATTTTGTTCACATGAAGTGGCAACTCACAAAATCGAGCATGTCTTTTTCTTGGAGCCTAGATAACTAGGCTCTTTCAAAGGGCCCAAGCAAATATTCTTTTTACATGGTCCAAAGTAAAGGTTCTGGAAATTTTACACATTTTTCATCTTCTCAAACAAGGAGACTTTTTCCTACTTCACAAGCAACTATTGCTTTTCATTTTTATATATATAACAAAATGCGGCACATCAAATTTGAGACGGGAAATGCCTGTGTTTTACAACCCCCTCCATAAAAAAATCCAGGAATCAAATGGAAAAGTATGAAGGATATTGACAAAGGAACCATCACTTGATCTATTTAACCATGTAAGTAATTCTAATAGCATAGCCCAATGTTGTGACCTCAGTAATTCACGAATTTGAAAATAATATAAAAAATTTAACTCTTGCCTTTTCCACATAGCAAATAATAAACATACCTAATACCTGTACCTAACATTTATTCAGCATTTTTTAATACCAAAAGATACTTTGCAAGCATCTTTAAGTGATCACTATTTACCTATGTATACATAATGTTATTATTCCATTTTTATAAGTGGAAAAACTCATTTGTCTATTTGTCCCCCAGGTATTTCTACCTGAGGTTTTCTGACTGTACACCCTTCCTTCTTGCAAGATCCCTACTGCAAGGGAGGGAATCTACACATGCTTTCTGATATTATTAAACACAGGTCTTCTTCATAAATATGAACCAATCAGCAAAGATCACAAGAACAAGATGCCCTTGACCTTCCTTTTATCTCCATCTTTCTGCTTTCCTTTGCAAAAAAAAACCATTTTGAATAGTTTCATAATTTCTGTGTCCAACTTTTTCCTCACATTCTTCTTCCTTTTAACTCTTAAATTTTGATAAATATGTATAAAATTTACCATCCTAATCTTTTTAAGTGTACTGTTCAGCAGTGTTGAGTATATTCTTATGCAGACAATCCCCAGACTTTCTCCTCTTCCCAAACTGAATGCCCACACCTTAGGTAACAACCCATTCTCGCCATCCCTAATTTTCAACAACCAATATTCTCCTTTCTATAGCTCTAAATCTGATTACTCTAGGTTCCTCAGACAGGTAGAATCATATTACATTTGTAATTTTGTGAGTGGTTTATTTCGTGTAGTATAATGTCTTCAAGTTTTATCTAAGTTGTAGTATGAATCTGAATTTCTTTCAAGTATGAATAATATTCCATCACAAGCTTCTACCACATTCTGTTTATCCATTCATCCATCAGTAGAAATTTAGGTTGTTTCCACATTGGGCTATTGTAAGTAATGCTGCTGTGAACATGGGTACACTCCATTCTCTCTCGAGCTCTCTCTAATCAGGTTTTCATCCACCCCCTGAGACTACTCTCATTGAGAACCCAAATGGCTTTCATGTTACTAAAACCATTGAATATTTCCTAGTCTCTTCATATTCCTTGACCTGTCTTTAATATTTGGTATTTTTTAATCAATTGTCTCACTTGTAATATATCACAGTTATGTGGGTTTTCTCCTACTTTCTTGGTTCTTTACTCTTGGTCCTTTTTCTGGTCCATCTCATTTTCTTGGTTTCCATGCTTTCGAGAACATCTGGGCTTAGTCATTAGAACACTTAACTTTTTTATTTTATCCCTAAAGGATTCCGTTCAGCATTAAGGCTCCAAATTCCTTTGTTATGCTAACACTGCTAAATTTATATCTCTACCTGAGATCTCTGCTAGAACTTCACTCCCATACAGTCACCACCTCCTGGCATCCCCAAATGGATGATTAATATCATAAAAAAGTAACATATCCAAAACTGAGTTCATGTTTTCTTTTAACATGCCTCCCTGCCCAAGAGCCTCCATATTTTAGTTCATAGCAAATCCACACTTCCACTTATTTATACCAAAAAAATTGGAGTTTTTCTTCTCTTTCCCACACTGATTCTCCCCTTCTAATTCTGCAACATCTATTGATTTTTCCTTACATTTGAGAAATATGAGTATAAATAAATTTGATCTCTTCCCATCAAGTGAAAGCCACCACCACAACCCAAGCCAACTTCTGCCCTGCCCATGTTACTGAAATGACTTCCAAGTTGGCTTCTGATTCCACATGTATTTCCCTTTGCTGACTGCTCCACAGAGGAGTCAGAGTCATTCTGACAAAACCTAAGTAAGAGGGGGTGATTCAGCTGAACAACATCCTCCAGGGGCTTCCCAGCTCACCCAGAATAAAAGTAAAAGTTCTCCCATGACCTACAAGGATATGGTCCTCAATACTTTCTCATCTCATTTTCTAACTGATCCCCAATATTTACCTATTATAACCACAGCAACCTTCCCACTTCTCCTCCTACCTGTGAGTCAGTAACACAGTGCAGGGTCTTTTTTTCCTATTATTTTCTCCATATGGAGCATTCTTCCAAGTATCTGCCTGCCTAGATCCTACACTTTAGACATTTACACAAAATTCAACTGGTAAATGAAGCCTTCTCTGACAATCCCATCCCACATTTCAACAAACAATCCCTATCCCAGCATATACTTCATGTCTCATTTTCTTGCTTCATGTGTAAAGTTTGTGGCTAACATATTACGTAGATCACATACTTAACTTTTTTTTTTTTGCATCCACAACCCTGTGCTCTGCCTCCATTTTTTAAAATTTTGAGATAGGATCTTGATAAGTTGTTAATTTACCCAAGCTAACCTTGAATTTAGAAATCCTCCTGGCTCAGTCTTCTAGATTGCTGAGATTAAAAATGTGTGTCACTACATCCAGTTTATATTCTCTCTCTCTGTACTACTTATATTTATCTTACATTCTCTCTCTCTCTCTCTCTTCTCTCTCTCTCCCTCTCCCTCTCATAAACGATTGAGATTTTCTCGATGATGCTATCTGTAGTATACTCAACATCTAAACAAAGCCCAGAGGTTGTATACACTCAATTTATATTTGTCAAAAGAATAACTGATTGACTAAGTGAAACATGATTTCATAATAAAAAAAAAACAGCAAACACACAAGAAAATCAACCACCATGAGTAAGTCCAGATATAACAAAAAGCACAGTTAGAACTCTTCCCCCAAAAAGAACTCTTTCAGGTATTGTAGTTACTAGAAACAAAATATAACCAAAAAGAAACGTTTTCCAAATTAAAAAAACACAATTATTTAAAATGACACTATCAAAGTAGATGGGAAGACTTATAAAAGAATCAAATTAAAAATTTAATAATAAAAATATAATTGTTGAAATTTCAAAACTCTTTGGATGAGTTAAACAAAAATTAGACATAGCTAAAGAGTATTAGTGACTTAACTATACCATATACAAATATTAAGTCAAAATATATCAAAGATCTAAACACTAGTGCTAAAACTAAAAAGGAAATTTAGAAGAAAACATATGGGAAATTTTCATGAGTTCAGATTTGGCAAGGATTTCTTGGATATGATACCAAAGCACTGGCAACAAAAAATGAAAGACAAATTGAACTACATGAAACTTTAAAATTTTCTGTTCACAAAATGAAAAGGGACGGAGGAAGTATTATAGATCATATAACCGATAAAAGACCAATAATATCCAGAACATGTAAAGAAAGAACTCCTAAAAGTCTTTGAATAAAAAACAGACACTGATTACAAAATTGGGCAAAGAATCTGAGTTGACATTACTCCAAAGAAGATCTAAAAAGGGCCAATAAGCATGTGAAAAGATGCTCAACACTAATCATTACAGACATGCAAATCAAAACTGTAAAATGATACGCCACTTCATGCCCATCAGAATAGCTTCTATCAAAAAATAAAGTAAGTGTTGGCAAGAATGTGGAGAAATTAGAACATTTGTGCACTGCTAGAGGGAATGCAAGATGATACACTATGTAACCCAGTGTGACAACTACTCAAAATATTCGAAAATACAATTAGCATGGAATGGATATAAGCCCAAAATAATTAAAAGTAAAGAGTGGGGATGTACTTTACAGAAATTACTTGCCTAGTATGTGCTAAGACCCTATATTCATTCCCCAGTACCACATTAAAACATTTAAAAACAGGGTTTCAGTGAGGTATAATTACCCAGTGTTTATAGATGCATTATTCCCAGTAATCAAAAGACAGAATCATCTCTTGTTTCCACCAATGGAACAGATAAGCAAAATGTGATATATGCATAAAATAAAATAGTAGACCATCTTGAAAATAAAAGAAATTTTTACCTATGTTACAATATAGGTAAATTTTAAGGTTATTTCACTGAATGAAATAAGCCAGTTATGAAATTATAAGTATGATACAGTTCCACTTATATGAGATATCAAGAGTCAAATTCATAGGGACAAAGTAAAAGGATGGTTGCGTGACACCAAAAGGAGGGAAACAGGCAGAGCTGTTTAATGGGTATGAGAGTTTCAGTATTGCAAAATGGAAAACATTCCAAAATTGGTTCCATAACAATGTGAATAAACTGAAAACTATGGTGGCCCATCAGTCTAGGGTTCCTTTGCTCAATTGATGTGGAAATCATAAATTGACAATGTGCAGTTCTGTTAGTAGCCCTGATGTCATGAGACAACACTGGATAATGCTCGATGCCAACAGTTGACACAGCTGGATACCAGGCTCTGCTGCTGCTGTACACCGCCATCTGATACCAGCTTGAGCTGAACACTGCCGGGGACTCTGCTGGGTACTGGTCTCTACTGTGCCAGCCATTGCCATTTGACAATGGTTTGTGCTAGCACTGTAGGTTGACTCTGCTAGTTGCTGCTGTCACTAATCTTCTTTGGTGTCTAGTCTCTAGAGCTTTTCAGGGTTAACAACTCCTAGTGATTATTACTCTTTATTTTAAAGTGACTACTTTGTCCACATTTTTCAGGACAAGAACCCTGAGATTTATAGGACCTTATGATCCCATATTACCCCAAAATAAAAACATAATGGACTTACAAGACCACTGGAGTGAGTCTTTAACAGGACCTATATAGCAGCATGGGACAGTCAGTTCACCAGAGGGAACCCTCTGAGACTAACCTGAGAAATGTGAAGCTTATATAGTAGCTACAGACCTGCTATGGGTCCAAGTATGGGCCTGTTACTGGTTCAAATTCAAGCCTACTGATTGATCCAAGTACAGGCCTATGATAATTCAAGTGGGTACAGATTCCAGGACAGCTGCAGATATCAAAGTAGCAATTCAGTGACAGGACAGGGCAACATGAGCTCTTTGACTGATAGCTGTCACATCTGGGAAAAATGGAGGGTTTGAAACTGGGGAATCTTTGGGAGAGCTAATTATGGTCACTACAGCTAATTGGGGTTTGGGGAGCCTGGGGAAGTTAACAACAGACTTGGATTCCTCCCTCCTCGATGTTAGCCATATCAGGGTTGTTCTCCTACACACTCTTCTTCAAAAAAGTGACAGCAGCATCTGACTAGAAGTGGGGGAAAGAGCACAATGGCCACTATTCTCCTGTCAGAGAGGCCTGGAGGACAGTGGCTTCTCAATGACCAGGGAGGACACCAAAGCAAGGTTTCCCAGTTCATTGGAGTCTGGAAGTGGGAGCAAAGGAAAGTGATTTGGGGGAGGCAGCATGATAGCCTTAGCCAAACCACACCTTCTTTTCTGGCCAGCCTAGGAAAGGGGAGAGTAAGGCACTTCTGGACAGACAAGTTCCTTACCTGCCAATCATATACTTGCACTTGGATCAATACCAGGCCTGCAGCTATGTAAGCAGCAGTCCTGTCACACTGTAAAGGCCCTGTAAATCTGCTGAGAATCATTAATCTGAGTAGTATGGACAGAGAGGTTGATTAAAAGAAAGAACAATAAGCACTAAGGTCTGTTAAACATGAAGAGCTCCAGAGACCAGCAGCCAATGAATATCAATGGCAGAGAGCACTACCAGTCAGCCTACAACCAGCAGCAGCTCACACATGGCTGTGGCTGAGACCTGCAACCAATAAGGTTGACCTATGGTATCTGACACAAACCAGCATCAAATGATACTGGTCGGCAGCAGCAGACTGTCAGCTGACTGTATCAAATGACAGAATCCAGCATCATCTAGCATCTTCCAGGGGCATCCGGGAAGTGCAGCAGAGCTGCACTTTGCTGACTCACAGTTGTTATCTGAATTGAGCAAAAGAACTCTCAACTGATTCACAGCACTGCTAAACTGTGCATTTAAAATCATTAAGATGGTAAAGCTATGTGACTTATATTTTATAAGATGGTAAAGCTATGTGACTTATATTTTACCACAATTTAAAAATAAAAACTGGGGAAAAAAACAACTCTGTCTGTTTTTCCATATCCCTGACCATGTGAAATACCTTAAAGTTATTTATCCCTTGAGAACAGATGACAATCAACTGAAATGAACTTCTAGTTGGTAAGATTTCTTACAGTCAAGTCTACAATGAAACAATTCAATTGGAGTCAGAAAGTATTGCAGGTTTCTTCCAAGGACCCCTAAATTTTTGCAGAACTGAGTTTTCTTGTTGTGGTAACTTTTGCCAACTTTGTTTTCATACCATTTGCCTTGGGTCTCATTTTATTTGCTTCAACTCTGTTAAACTTGGCTTGAGGTTGTCTCTGTACCTAGAGTACCTATGTCACAAAGTACAGCCTAACTTAGCACATAAATAAAAGACTAACTTAAGAGTATGTTCTGTAACAAATGGTTGGTGTCAGCCAATCACAGTAGCCAAGCTGTTTCCAATCATGGGCTGCCACCTGATCAAGCTATTTCTTGTACCTCACTTCCATTTTTTGTCTAGAGATAGTGCCTGTCCACCTTATGAAGCAGAATTTTCTGAACATCTGTTTCTGAGAGCTGCCTGATCCATCTGCTTTGCAATTTATTCCTAGCTCAAGTAAACTCCATTAAATTTAATTTGTTGGAAAGTTCTTTTTATTTTCCTTGCTTTGTGTATGCATGTGCGTGTGTGTGTGTGCGCGCACGCGCACACACTTATGTGTGCCCATTAGCCAGCAGGGCCTTGGATATGTTAACCTTACTGTCTACCACTGAGCTCTACCTCCAGCAAAGGTTTTTATTTTAACAACTTAATATTTCAGTACCAACAAAGTAGGGAACTAGTCTGTTTTTCATGTACTATTGTATCCTAGGTGTCTAGCTATCTGTCAATAATCATTAATTATATATTAAAAGCAGAGGCATTCATTCTTGGCTTCCCTATTGTCTGGTCTTGAAGACCTAAAACACCTTCCTTGTCCTGTTCAGATCAGCTCCATACTATGTTATTTCATGTGAATTCCTTGTGTGTGTGAAGATATGGACAACTATTTGAAAGAAAACAAGAATTAGTATGATAGATAATGAATATCTCTGATTGTCTAGCTTTGAAATTTATGTCTCTTACATTGCTTTCTTGTGATCTGCTTTGTTCTGTTTTGTTGTATTTAATCTTACCCTTTTGATATAATTGCATGTATGTTTAAGTGTGTAAAATGGATGACCATATTACTGTTTTTGTTAGATCATGGAGCAGAACTGTTAACAGTCTCACTGTTTGAATGTCTACTTTGCATGTTTTAATTTTGTAATTTGAACAACTATTTCCAAGATGTCAGTATGTAATTTATCAAGTAATTATTTCTTAGTTTTTTTTTCTTTTCCTTTTTTCCTTGGAATTCTGTATTGTTACTACCCTTTATTCTGTTTTGTTTTGTTTGGGGTTTTTTTCTCTTTAAATAAAATTTTTTTAAAAAGCAGAGGCATTATAAGTAATAGTAGCCACCATTCATTACCTATACTCTAATTTCTTTGCATATAGTTTTTCATTTACTTCTCATGACTGTACCCACTAGTTTCTGTTATTATCCCCAAGGTTTCCACAGGTAAACAGTAGAAGGAATCTGTAACAATGCTTTAGTTTCTTCTTCCTTCTTTTGACCTCACAGACTGTCAGTGATCTGTGCACGGGCTACCTAGGACAGCAGCATCAACATCAACTTGTCAGGAATGCAGATTTTTGTGCCCATTCCAGACTCAACAAGTCAGAATCTCAGCTTGGCACAGAGACAACTCTTGCTCATGATTCTGATGCAGGCTACAGTTTGAGGGCCTCAGCTGTAAAGGTCCAACTAGATCCTTTTGCTTATTTCTTGGTATAACATTTTTTCCCTAAAAACAAACAAAAACACAACAGAACAGCAACAACAACAACAACAAAAACTCCCATGTGCAGGACTCTGTTAATTAGAACAAGACCTAGAACAAGACTGAGTCACATGTAAGCCCCGTATTTATAAATTTTGAACTATACACTATGAATATGTACTTTAAAAGGTAAAAAAGGATTTGTGTTCTTATTTTTGCTGCAAGTCCAGAAATTACAATTTCACTCATTTGATTAAAGATACATTTGGATTGCTTCATGTTAAAGGAGAAGGTCTCATATAAAATTTCTGCTGCAACTTTACATTTCCCAAAGTTCTCTACCTTATATGAAGCCTCCTGCCCGAAGAACTTTAAAAAAAATTTTTACAAGGGTTTAGGTTGTGTTTCAGAAGTACTACAATGGCCAGGCATGCATGAGGCCCAGGATTCAATATTCAACATGGGGGAAAAGATTATACTGATGGTAATGTTAACAGTTGTTTTCTACTAAAAAATAGGTTTTGTAGACTTGTTGAGTTTGTAATATATCTACTGCAAATATCTAGTTTTATAGACATACAGTCTTATGATATTCAATGCTACTGTAGAGTCAAAATATGTGTCTAGGGAAAGAATCAACTTAATGGTACCAGACAAAAGAGAGTCTGACAGTTTCTTCCAAGGAACTCTAAATATTTGCAGAACTGAGTTATCTTCTTGTGGTAACTTTTGCCAAATTATGTGAAGCTGTGATTTTCTGAAAAGTGGTTTAAAAAATGTACACTCCAAGAAAATTAGTTAAATGATAAAGTATTATATTCACAAAATGAAGAAATACAAATCAGAAAGTTTCCTTTCCCTAGAGTTTTTATGTAAGGAGAAATGAGAAAAGAGAAAGCAAAATTCCTCCAACAACATGTTGGTAAACTCTAGTAAAATGTTTCTACTCCCTCAAGTTGGAACAAGTCAGAATTCTCCACTAGGCTAGCTATAATTCATGTGTGATATTATTAGGTGCTGAAGTGAAGTAACTGGTAACTTGTCATTCTTAATCTGATCAAAATTAGTATCTGCTTCATTCCCATTTCTTTTTCTTTAAAAATGATATCATTTTCTCACCTGTTGCTCTGTTCTTCAAATCCAGCTCTCACTTTTGAAATGCTAACTGCTCACATTTATTGACCCTTTGCTCTGGGTAAGGTACTAAAATTGCTGACAACTCATTCAACTCTAGCAATGCCCAGTGAAGTGGGAGGCAACAGTCTTTTTCACAGGAGAAAACTAAAGATACATTAGGACATTTGCCCAAGATCATTGTGGTAATTGGTGTAACCACTGCCAGGAAGCAAAAAGTGATCTGTCTTATGTAAAGTTACGGTTCCTAAGCAAATTAAGAAACAAAACTCAAAACAAACACACAATACCAATATAGACTAGCGGTGGATTAACAGTACTTCTAGAGATGAAGTAAAGTAGTAAATGGAAACTTTAATTCTATTAAAGGGATCAAGTTGTTTAAGAACACTACAGTTTCCATAAAATTATAGGAAGGCTGTGTTCCTCATAGAAAAGAAAAAAGGAGGGGAAGATTTTCTATCTGTGTAATTTCCATGAATTCTCCAGGTCATTAGAACAGTGATTCTCAAACTGCATTCCATGGAACTACCATGGGGCCATACATGAGAGTTTGCTACATGTAAAAATCTAAGGCCTCCCTGGCATAGTGGCACAATCCTATAATTTCAGCACTTGGAAAGTCGAGGCAGGATTGTCCTGAGTTCGAGGCCAGCCAGGACTACATTGTGAGTTCAAGGCCACCTTGAACTATATAGCAAGCCTAAGTCCCTCCAGAGCTGTTGAATTAAAATCTCCTGAATGAGGTCCAGCAATCTAGGCCTTACCAAGCCCTCCAGAAGATTCTGGCACACAGTCGAATTTGACATTCACTGCTTTAACATGTATTTTGTAAACTACTAGGAAGGCTGATCAGTACAAACTATGTTTGCATATTTAAATCTTGAACTTTTATAGTGAGACCAAACTTAAGAATATTATTCCAGTTCAGCTAAGAGTGTTACCATCAGTACCTAGCCTAATGCTCTGACTTCCTAGTTTCCAAATAATAATGCCAAGCACTTTTCAAAGAGTTATAATGTACTAGGGGCCACTAACTGTTTTATACTGATTAACTCTTTTAGTTCTCATAACAACCTATGAAATGTTTACCATCTTTGTCTTCAATGAAAGAAGGGACTGAGGCTGAGAGAAGTTAATTTGCCCAGGTGACAGCATGAGTAGATAATGTTGGATTTGAACCCAGGCTGGGTGAAACCAGCATCAGAGGTTCCTAATTGCTATACTAACTTAGGGCTACAAAGTTTTTAAAAATGTATTTAAGGGAGATTTCTAAGCAGAAAATAAGGGGGAAGCTTACCCAAGAAATTTGAACTCTATAAGATGTATTATGCACATGTACCAACTCTATGGAAGAAATATAAACATTATATATTTTGCAACCTTATACGAAATAAAAGAAGGGGATCAAGAGATGGGGAAGGGGGAATGAAAGGGAAAGGGGATGAGGAAAGGAATTAAGATGTGTTTTGTACATGTGCCAACTCCCCACATGGAATGTAAACACTATGTACTGTAAACTCACGCTAATGAAAAAAAAAAAAGAAAGAAATTGAATTCTGAAGATTTTAATCCTACCTGCCAAACCAGTCAGTATACTAGAGACAATGATAAGGCTTCTCCAAAATACATTTTCCTGACACTTAAAGAGTCCTTGGAAACTTAGGTTAATTATTTGAGACATTTGGAAGATATGATAGGCTTAGGTGATTTTGCGCACCTAATGATTTTAAGTATTTGTGAAGCAATTTATTTCTGTCCTTTTTTCCCCCAAATTATCCTATCAGCTTCATCCCCAAGTATACTGAAGAGCCTCACTAGAAAGCAAATTACTTTGACAGATTAACTGTTCACTCCATTGGTCGTATTTTGGCCTAGAAAAGGAACATAACAATTAGAGAAAAAATTTTACTACAATCTCCACCACATCTCTAATCAACACTTCATTATTGGGGTTTTCAGCCCCTTTCTATGTATTTGACTTACTGGCTCCATAAAAATATTTCTTTTTGCTTATTAGCACATGTTTCATTAACCAAAACATGAAGTGTGCAGGTTGCAAACTCCTAAAGTATGAAAACTGTGCACTGTTCCATGACTTATTCATGCAATTTCTGGAGCTCTGCTTAGCTGGAGGGTCAAAGCTGGATATCTTATATCCCCAAAACTAGAAAAGTTTTCATTGCTGCTGTTTTCCAAAAAAGATGGATTTGCTTGTGACTGAGGAGAGGAAAGGTTGGGATAAGAGGCAGATGCCAGGTAAGATGGTATCAAGGCAATTCTGGAGTAGCAGTCTCTCCACATCAAAAATAATGTTAGAAAAAAAATAATGTTAGAAATCTTTTTCATTGCTGAATGGAGAACATACCAAGAATAAACTTGTAATATCATCTTTGCTTTGTACATGACAAGAATGTTGACTTTGCCAAGTCTCCAACACCACCACCATTACTGTTTGAGATTGTCTGTTTGTTGGTCGGTTGAAACAAGGTCTCACTATGTAGTCCAGGCTTCCCTTGAACTCACTATGTAATGCAGGCTGACCTCATGAACTCACCCCAGTCCTCCCCACTCAGCATCCTGAGTCCAGGGATCACAGATGCACCAACACACCTGATTCTATAGGAGATTTCTTAAGATGTGTATAACAAAGGGTGTAAGACCACGAGAGAAGGAGAGTGATGACGGTGCACACCATTCATGAAGATTATAAAACAGACACCTCTGAAGCCCTTTTCTTCATCAAGTCCTCAATCCTGCATCCTACCCAAGTGGCTGGCTTTCCCACATCCTTGAAGTGATTGTTGGAGTCTTCCATGACAAATAAAAAGAAGTAGGTTTCCATCAATGACTTCCCTGATCCCACCTAGAATTCACTCCAAGGATATTATTGTTATGCCCAAAATTACCCACAAATCCACCTCCCAAATCACAAATAAATGGTGAAGATCTTGCTGAACTGTTCTAGGAATGAAGAAAAAAAGAATTTCATAGTACAGGGTAGGTTAATAAAGATTTCTCAAAAGAGAATGATGTGTATAAATGTGCTGTATAATGGGTTTTTGGTTTTTAGTGGGGTTTTTTTGAGACAGGGTATCACTTTGTAGCTCTAACTGATATTGAAGTTGCTATCTTCCTGCCTCATATTCTCACATGCTGGTTAGGGGCATGCACCACCATGCATAGCTAAATGAGAGCATTAGAAGTGAAACAAACCTAAATGTTGAGAAGGACTTGTGATGAGACAGTCTGGAGCATGAGGAATGTGAGGAAAAGAAACAGCGAATGCCAAAATGCAAGACAGAGACAGGTTGGCATATGTGAGAATCAGAAAAAAAGGTGAATGTGGCTAAAAGAGTCTGCAGAGTGTGTTCTTCTGCAGAAGGGAAGGAATTTGTCCAGCATGTCAATCACAGCCTAATCCTTCAGCAAGAAAGTCTACCAATAAGAAAAGACAAAACAGTTGAACCAAACTGTACTTATTAATGTAATTGTTTTTTTTATTTTATTTAAAGAGAAAAAAAACAGAAAAAAGGGTAGAAATAATACAGAATTTCAAAAAAAAAAAGTAAGATTTCACTAGTTGATAAATTACATATTGTCCTCTTAAAAATAGTTGTTCACATTACAAAATTAAAGCATACAAAGTGAACATTCAAACAGTGAGGCTGCCAACAGTTCTGTTCAACGATCCAACGAAAACTTAATAATATGGTTATCAATCCTACACACTTAAACATACATACATCCTTTAGAGCACTTTCTTTTTCTCTTTTGCTTTTTAAGTCCATTATCTGTTTAGTTTTATCATGTTTCAGCTTGCTCAGTACCTTACTGATCTGTTTTGTTGTTGTTATTTCCTTTTTAATCACCGTACATAATTCTGTTGTTTTGTTTTTGAGTTTCTCCTCATCCATGCCCCATGGATCAGCTTTGGTGAAGTTGGGAGTTTTGGGAGGTATTTTGTTACCTTATTTTCTCATGTTCTATTGGTTTTTTTTTTTAATTTTTATTAACTTGGAGGTAGTAAAATGCAACAAAACAGGATGGAATAAAGCCAATTGAGACAGTATAGTGAAATAGGTACAGAACTTCACAGCAGGTTACTGGAATAACAGTAATAGGTACCATTGTATATCTCATTATCTTCATAATAGTTGTTCTTTCAATCAGGTGTAGCAAAAGCAAAGGAAATACAGAATATTATAGAACTTATCAAACAATATTGAATAGAGCAATATCATTAATCAGGACAAAGCAAAATGGCAATAAAAATATTTGCCTTCAAAGAGATGGTAGAAGGAAATCCCCCTTATTTGCTATATTACATATGGTCAACCTCCCAAGAGATGCTCAGATCTCTGGCTCCCACTTGCTAACGGGGGGCAGCGGGGAATGGCATGTTTGATTCTCAGATGCGCGCCGATAGGCTCACAGCCATTTACCAGGATGGCAGGCTGGTTGCTCGTTTTCCCAGCACCCTAAGTTCCAACATGGCGTGGATCTCAGGAAACGCTGCTGCTTCTCACCCTGGGGTGGCCGCAGCTTGCCAGACTAATTGATTTTTTTTATGGTTCATAATCTTTTGCATGAGGATAGGACACTTTCTGGAAATATACAAAATATATAGAAAAAGTTCAGGATGACTTCAATTTGACTTAATTTTTGTAGCTTAGTAATTTAAAGATATCTTTAATTTCTAACAAGTTTCATCATTAAAAAGAAAACTGAAATACACTAAAGTCCACAATCTGACCACCACTACACATACTTTTTGGATTTTTTGTTTGTTTTATGCTTTTTCTTGAAAGTACTAAGTAGCCCAGGCAGGCCTAGAACTGATGGCAATTCTCTTGGCTTAGCCTCCTGAGTGCTAGGATTAAAATAATGTATCACAATGTCCACCTTACAGTTTCATTTTTAATAATATTTCATTTTTTGTTTATGTACAAATATACCTTTAGGTAGTTTCATAGTACATGCATGTAATTGCTTTTTTAATCAATAAAAAGTCACATTTTATGTACTCATATGGAAATAATAATCACTTAAGCAACTATGTAATAGCCCATTGGATTTTTAACAACTGAGAACCCATATTTACTCTATATTTTCTTGTTGCTTTCTGAAAGGTTGTAGATAAATAAAAGCTGAAAATGTATCTGCAGGCCTTTTTGTGCACAAACTTTTGTCTTTAGAAATCTCAGTTTTCAAACAGTTAATGTGCACAAATGAACTTAAATGAAACATTTCATTATATATGAACATATATTTCTACAATTTAGTTAATAAAATTGCCCATTACAATAATTTCTGAGAAATACAAAATCTAATTGGGAAAATAGGAAATGAAGAATCTCACCTACATATACCCAGCAGCAAACCAACCAAACAAATTCACAAGGGAGGGGCTTTTATTCAATCTCATCTAGTTTTACTAAGCATACTGTTTAGTTTTAATGCATTAACTAGATTTTAGTAATCCATAGAGCTGAACATGAAGATTCCTCTCCTATTTAGTTTTTAGGGGCATTAAGACCCTAGCCTTTCTTGGCATGGTAACAATATGATCAAATTTCAAAGTCTTTTTAATCCATTTCCTGACTTCCCAGTCACTCACAGTTTTAAGTCCACACTGGCAGATGTAAGAGTTGCTGGTAACCCATGTATAGCCCCTGTCCTCTGTGACTTTAAAAAGAAGTCATGGTTTAAAGATAGCCAGGCCCAAAGCCAAGATGTGATTATATTGAGTTCCTGTTCACATCAGCATTCCAGCTCACTTTGACTTTATCAGATCTGAAAAGACTGACAATTTGCTGAACTGAGCAGGCAGTTTTCATGGATACCAAGCTGAGCATTAAATAACATCCTTTCCTCTGCTTTGTGTGTGCCTTTGATGCGAACCCTATATTAAATCCAGTATGGAGAAGGTAGGAAATACCACTTTTCCATGGAAATGTTTATTTATGGGCTTCTACAGAGAATGCATTGAGCACTTCTTGTCACCTGCAAGGCTGATTATTCCAAACTGCAAGTTACACCATACTTTAAAGAAACTTTTCAAGTAAAGCCTGACCAGAGGGACAGGTATGACAGTGCTGAATGGAGTTGCTGTTTGTGGATAAAGACTTGAGGCTGGGAAATGATTCAAAACAGGGAGAAGCTCTTAGAGAACAGCCTCTTCAGGAGCAGTCACTAACCAACCACAGGCTCCTCTCGTTGGGAGGAAAAGTGGAGGAGCCTTTCATTTCCATTTGGTTCCTCCAGATGCATGTGTGCAGTTGCAGGCACCACTGACATCTATGAAACAAACCATCTTCAAAATAACAGGGAAAATTAAAGTTCACCTGTCACCTGGTCTTGCCAGGGCAAACTGTAGGTGGATAGGACCACAGGACAAACTGCTTTCAAAGCTTCTAGCAAAATAAATCACATACTTCATTTAAGGTTTATTTTTTAAATGTATTCATTAAGTAAATATAAATATCAAAGAAAAGGAAATTACTAAAACAGCATTTCCATTGAATTTTTTTAAAAGCCAGCCTATTTTGAAAGATATTTTTGAAATCTATATTTTCAACTCAGTATCATGAAATAGTTTTATATTTAGAGCCAAGAATTTTCTCTGCACTTGGAAGTATCTTATCTGATAGGTGGAATGCTGCCAAGAAAGTTGGCTAACAGGTATATTGCTTGATTTGAACTGTGGCATATGTCCTGGTTAAAAAATAAAATTTAAAAAAACAAGTGAGGAAAATACTCACATTCTCTCATTTAAGATAGCGAATGCTTCATGATTGCATTTATATGCAAAACCTAAAAAAGTAGAACCAACAGAGGTACAGTAGAATAGTAGTTACCTGAGGCTGGAGTGATAGGGAAAGTAGAGAAAGGGAAAATACTGGTCACAGGTTATAGAATTTTAGTTGGACTGGAAAAATAGATTTTAGAGTCCTATTGCACACTGTGGTAGCCATAGATTATGATAATGCTTTGTTTTTTTCAAAACTGCTAGAGTCATTAATTTTTTTAAATGCAGGGCCTCATACATAATAAGCAAATGTGCTTTACTACTAAGCAGCATGCCCATGCCTACTAAGAATAGATTTCAAGTGTTATCACCACCAGAAAAATGAGTAGACGAGGTAATGGATATGTTTAATTTGATTGACTCTTGCTAGCATGTATGCTTATATCAAAACATCACATTGTATTCCATAAATATTTATAATTACTAACAAATAAAATTAAGAAAAATAAATTTTAAAAAACCAAAACCAGAAATAAAAAGTTTAAATTAAGTAGCTGAAAAATGTCCTAAGTAACTGTCAATAGAATATTTCAGAATTGTATATTTTATTATTGAAAGACACTTTTCTTGACCTCTTACTATGTAAAAGAGTTAAATTATAATGAATCATGGGCCTAAAAGGAGGGCTAGAGCTATAAATATCTAGAAGAAAAGCTTTGCAAATGTTAGTTAGGTAAAGAATTCTTAAATAGGACACACTAAGAATGATCCTTTTAAAAATTAATAAATTTGATTTCATTGATTTAGAAATATCTACACTTTAAATAACAGATTTAGAGAATTAAAATATACCTGTAATTCCAGTACTCTGGGCGGAAGGCTGGAGGGTCACAAGTGTGAGCCCAGCCTGAACAACTTAGCAAGACCCTGTCTCAATATAAAAATAAATAATTAAAAATGGATAGGGAAGACCCTGAGCTCAATACCTGGCACTGCAAAAAATCAAACAAAACAATGAAAATAAATTTTAAAAATTAAAAAAAAAAAGAAAGCAAGAAAAGGCAAGCCACATACCTGGACAAAATATTTGCCAACGACTATCTCAAAAAGGATTTGTGTTAAGAATATACAAGGAGCTCTTTACACTCCAATAAGAACACAAGCAACCTGATTTTAAAAACTCCATTAAAGATGATATGCAAATGATAAATAAATGCATGAAAAGATGTTCAATATTATTAATTCCAAAGAAAATATAAATCAAAACCAAAATGAGATACTACTATATTTGAATAGTTGTTTTTTTTTAAGAAAACAATGATTGACAAAAACAAGTAATGGTGAGAAAACAGAGTGCTTCAAAACTTCTATGTTCTTATAAAGACCACCAAAAACCTAAAAACAATCCAACCATCCCCCAGTAGAAGAGGGATAAATGAAGTATTTTGCAGCTATTCAGTGGAATACAATTCAGCAATGAAAAGAATCAACAAACTGCTGACTTCCAAAACATGGATGAATTACAAATGCATCTTACAAAGTGGAAGAAGCCAGATCCAAAGTGCACAAATCTAGATGCTGGATTCTAAGAGTACAAGTATAGGGAAGCGTTTCCCTGTGGTCTGCATGTTTTTGGAGCTATCAGGAGGAAAGAAGTCAAGGAATCCAGGTTGTGGACTTTCTACAATATAGGAAATTTGGTCTCTTAGAGGTTTAACATCTAGTGGGGAAGTCTGAAGGTTTTAGATTAAGAAACTAAGGATGCATATTAACCAAACACACCAGAAAAGGCTCAATCTATTTCTAGTTCCAAAAAGGATAAAAGGCTTGGGGTGATTAGAAACATTTGCATGAAGACTGGCAATTATATTATAAAAGAATTACTAGGATTTATAGTGTTAATAATGGTATTGTGGTTATAAAGAAGAATGTTCTATTTTTTGGGAAGAGTATGATG
Organism: Dolichotis patagonum; assembly: GCA_004027295.1. Classification (NCBI taxonomy): domain Eukaryota; kingdom Metazoa; phylum Chordata; class Mammalia; order Rodentia; family Caviidae; genus Dolichotis; species Dolichotis patagonum. The sequence continues at coordinate 1,211 of PVJX010020351.1, read as the reverse complement.
AACTCTTTAAGAATAATATTATGGAAGAGTTTCCAAAGATGGTGGACCGGTAGGTAGCAGGAGAGAGATCCTCTCTGAGAGAGACTGCTTAAATGCCAGAATTTAACACCCTGGAGAGACCCAGAGACAGATGGACTCTCTCAACCCAGGAAGAAACTAAAGTTAAAAAAAAACGCTCAAATATGAGGTCCTGGGGCTACTATTAGTGAAGCTAAGATCAGCAAGCACGGCACCTCCTCAAGCCGCCTGAATTCCTGCCCAAGAGCAACCTAACCGACCGAACTGTGCCGATGCAACTGGCTTGAGCGCCGGAGCGTGGAGCTGAACATCCCTACATGCAGCTCACCCGGACCTGGCTCTGCACACGACCCACCCAGAGGCACCATGAATTTGTGCCACAGCCACACTGAATTGAGAGGTCTGGGAGGCCAGCAGTTCTAGGGACCGGCTTCAACACGCAGTGAGTGATGGGAATAAGACCCTCCCACAGGAAAGGGGAAACAAACTGGAAGACATGTTGGACTTGGGCAGGACTGCCTTAACTCCATAAGGAAGTGGCTTCAGCTGGTTGCTCCCCTTGCCGAGCAGATTGGTGGAATCTGCTTGGATTGGGCTGTGCCCCTGGCCGGGACCCAGTGGGTTGCTACAAACTAATTCCGTGAGCACAGCTGCACACTGACATAGTGAAGGCCTGCAAAGGTTAACTGGCCCAGAAGGGAGGAGCTAGCACACAGTGCGCTTCCTTGAACTTCACTCTCTGATAGCGGCTGGCAGAGGGCAGAAGCCCCTAGCCTGAGTGCTCCAACAAGAAAAGGGGCTGGGAATTACACTATACACTTGTATGGAAGGAACCAAAAACATGATGAGAGGGAGAAATAAGAAAAAATCCTCAGCCCCCAACCCTGAGAACATTGATCCAGGAGAGGTAAATACAAAAGAGATTGAGGGCAGCAAAAATGCAACATCAAACACAGCGGTAGCAGACATAAAGAGATATCTTCAGGACCTCGTAAGCAGGATCGAAACTGAAATATTAATTAAAATTAAACAAGAGATAAGTACATTAATAAAAGTAAGGCTGGGCACCTCTCAAGAAGACACAGACAGAAGAGAATGGAGGAAAACAAAAGGAGAGAAACGTTTAATGAAGAAAACAAGAAAAACCTAGAATTCATGAGGCAAATTCAAAGAGATTATCAGGAAACTAAAGA
>PVJX010020350.1:0-33467 GCA_004027295.1 Dolichotis patagonum | reverse complement strand
TACTTTGAAGAAAAAGAGACACTACAATACCCAGTGCTGACTCCATAATGTCATGATGTGAAGTCCAGCAAAACTATCACTTTTTGTTCAAAGTGATCTTAGCTTGCTTTGCCTTGTTTAAGTTCAACACACATTAAGGTATGGACAGCTGTTTTGAGGAGAATGAGAGACACTATGACAGCCATTCTTGGCTTCCCTATGTCTGGTCTTGAAGACCTGTAATGCCCTCCTCGTCCTGCTCAGATCAATTCCATACTAGGTTGTTTCATGTGAATTCCCTGTATGTGACAATATAGACAACTATTTGGAAGAAAACAAGAGTCAATATGATAGAGAGTGAATATCTCCAATTGTCTAGTTTTGAAATTTTTGTCTCTTACATTGTTTTCTTGTGATCCGCTTTGCTCTGTTTTGTTGTGTTTAATTTTACCCTTTTGATATAATTACATGTATATTTGAGTGGGTAAGATGGATGACCATATTGCTGTTTTTGTCAGATCGTGGAGCCGAGCTGTTAACAGTCTCACTGTTTGAATGTCTACTGTATATGTTTTAACTTTGTAATTTGAACAACTATTTCCAAGAAGTCAGTATGTAATTTGTCAAGTAATAATTTCTTAGGTTTTTTTTTTGGTGTTTTTTTCCTTTTTTCCTTGGAATACTATATTGTCGCTACCCTTTATTCTGTTTTGTTTTGGTTTGTTTTTTTCTCTTTAAATAAAGTTATTTTAAAAAAAGAAAAAAGAAAATAAGGTCAGTGAAAAGAAGTTTAACGTTAAGGAAAATAAAGGAAAGAAACTATAAGGTTGAGTACTGTTTGCACTTTTTTTTGCAGCTTCTTATAAGTGCAATTATTTCAAAATGAAAAGCTAAAAGGTGCCTCTGATGTATGGCTGTTGGTTTAGACCACACAGACAATGGATATGAGTGTAGTTGGGTTCCATCAATGAGTTTGTGTGCAGTTGGAGCGGGGGGATGAGCCTTGAATGTGAAGTGTGTTGAATATTAAAGGCAAGATAATAGAATCCAGGGAAACAAAAAGTGTTTTTGTTCAGTGTAGTCATTATGTTCAAAATTCAGGTGGAAACAATACCACTAAAGTGACTTTGGTGACCAGCCTGAAGGAAATTAAGACAAGAGTGCCATGGTCCACTTTCTGGGGCAGGAAAGAGTCTAACTAGGTCCATACCCAGGCCAGAGTCAGAGCAAAATCATGAATCACATTGTGCATGTGAAGTTCTAGATGTGAAAAAGAGCATGAGTGAGCACACAGGATGGGAAAGTAAGGACTACAGGAAAGAACACAGGTTGTAGAATGAAATGTCTTTTAGAGAGACATCGAATTAGCCGTAGGAGATTTTCACGGAAGTGGGAGAAAGTTATGTCACTCTTCTGAGTGATAGATACAAGTGAGAATTGAGGAGCAGAGTGTTGGGTGTGTGGAGTGAGGATAGGGCAGCATGTAATCCCAGTCTGTAGAGCAGTTCCAATGCCCAGAGCCTTTCCTGGTGTGACGCACACACTTGTTAAGTATTTGTGAAAACTGTGGTTATAAGGGACCCTCCTGGGAGACAAGAGGAAACTTGATAAGTTTCCAGTTTCTCTACTTATTGGACCAACACCTCATCTGTACAGTACCATCTTTGAGGGATAGCTCTCCAAAACAGAGATTTTGATGAAGGTGCCCCCAAAGACTTCTCTGCAGAATGACAGCTCCATTCTACTCTCACAGTGAGGATTCTTCGATTTTGTTTTCTAATAATCAGTGATGTGACATCATCAGTTTGTTTCAGGAAGGGAAGTTTTTAAATTATCCAAAACAACAAGTTATGTTCTTTCAGACTCATTTATTTTTCTTTTTTAGGTATGAGGATAGGCAAAGACACTAACCTCCAAAATGTAGCAAAAATAGATGTGCTTCCATCTTATCCAGCCTGGGTGGGGGAATCGCTGGGTGAAGCGCTCTACCCTGGGAGAAGTACAGCTCTGAAGCATGACAGGAGCCAACTAGGCAAAGTGGGTGTGGAGAGCAGCGCTTTCCAAGCAGAGCTTGCTCCTGCCCTTTTGAGGAACTGGAAGAGAGGACCCCACTGACCTGTCAGACAAACAGTACAAAATCATAGGGTGGGGATAGAGTAGCACAAGAGTGCTTGTTGCAGATGGGCATACTGATGCACACCTATAATCTCAGCATTTTGAGAGGTGGACACAGGAGGATTGCAAATTTAAGCCACACCTCAGCCACTTAAGAGACTGTCCCAGAATAAAAAAGAGCTGGGGATGTAGCTCAGTGCAAAAGCCTTGGGTTCAGTCCTCAGTACAATACACACACACACACACACACACACACACACACACACGTACATTGAAAAAAACAATGGGTTTAAGTGTGGGGAGTCGATTGAAAGGGCCAGAATGGATGGGAGCACATTAGGGAGGAGGCTGTGAGCAAATCCAGGAGTGATGAAGGAGATGGAGGCAAGTGGACACATATGATGCCTTGGGAAGGTACAGTTAACTGTGCTTAGTTGTATGTGGAGACATGAGTGAAGCAGAGGGCCTGCAGTGTCAGTGTCAACGGGATGGTGGTGGAGTGGGGAGAGGAGAAAGTGCTTTATTCTTTGAGTGTGAGGTGCTCTTGTCTAACCTCAGGAGTTATGTGTGTGTTGTAGACATCTAAGAACAAAGTTTACCTCAGACAGTGGCTGCCAGGACACACAGGATGGACAGAGGATGACAGAGCAGATCCTGAAAGTGGCAGGGCAGGAGGAAGAGGCCCAGGAGCACTGCTGTGGACACAGTGGGGGAAGAGCACTTGCAGAGGGAGGGACTGGACTCATCAGTGTTAAACAAACACTGGTGCTAACAGTGGTTGTCAGATTTGGTGACATTGATCACTGGTGACTTTAACCAGAGGTCACCAATGGCAGGATGATGGTGGGGACAGCAGACTGGAGCAGTGGCTGAGGAATTGTGGGAAGCAGGAAACAACAAACTGCACAAGTTTGACCATGCAGGGGAGAAGAGAGGTCAACATCTGGTGGGATTATAAGGCTGGGCTGGTTTTTTGTTTTTCGTTTTGTTCTCCTTATGATGCTGGAAACAGAACCCAGGGCCTTTAACATGCAAGGCGTGTGCTCTATGCTTGAGCCACTTCCGTTGGTACCCTTTCTCCCTTTTTAAGTGGTAGACACCAAGATAAATTGACAAAGATCACTTGACTCTAAGGTGAAGAGTCAGTTCATCTTGCAGTTTAGGGTTCCTGAGAAGGAAGGAGGGGTTGTATCTAAAGCCAGGTAGAGGCCTTGTCCTTGGGAAGCATGACACTTCTTAGAGAAAGAGACTTGGAGAAAGGCAGATACAAATACAGAAATTCAGGATGTATCCAACAGTGGTCAGATGTTTACTTTGAAATTCTCTTGTTGTTTCCTCAGCTGTCTTGTCCGACATGGTGTGTGTATCTAGTTCTTAATCTGAATGGTGATGGTGTTTCATGTCTGCTATCACAGACTTTACTATATATGAAACAATTGTCCTGTTCTTCTGGTGAGTAGTAGTAAGCGTTTTCTGAAGCATTTAACAACTGGTGACATAGACAACATCTAACTCTTTGACTTGTGAATGTATGGCACTGTAGTTTGAAGTTATGGGAGAATGACATATGATGATGCTACTGTCTGGGTGGGGGGCAGCCAGAGTTTTTTTTTTAAGGCTGAGACACCTCGAGCTGCACATGTGCCTTATACCAGATCATCAGTGGACACCTGGGGACCCAGTTTATTTTCTGTGGTGTGAGAGAAGTATCAGCACCCATAACATCCAGTTGCTAATCTTTTTTTTTTTTTTAACTGAATTCAAGGAACAGCTTTAGGAAATTCTTTCACAACTTCTTTCCACTGTAATATCCTGTTTGGAGAGATGTAATTCTGCACCCTCTCATATAGGTTTATTACTTTTTATGGATCTCTCTACTGGCTGATTGAGTTCTGAATTACAGTATTTTCATTCTTCTACTCATCCTGCCTGAATTACACATTTTCTACATGTTTAATAACATGTGATAAGGGGCTGGGAATATAACTCAGCAGCATAGGGCCTGCCTGGCAAGTGTGAGGTCATGAGTTCGATCCCTAATACAAAATAAATAAACAAATAAATAAATAATGTGATTAGCTTCATACACCTCTCATACTTCTGTCTGGTTCTGTAATTACTACTATGATACTTATAAAAGGATTCAAAGACTTACTTACTTTAGGAAATTCTTACTTTGCATGCAGGTACTTACTTACTTACTGCACCTGACTTCACAGAGGGGATAATGGAAGGACAGAGAATGGAAGGAGAGTTGTTAGAGAAGATGGAGTTCCAAGTTGGAGCTAGAGTCAAGATAACTCTATTGATAATATTTTTTTTAACTCTTTCAGCTTCTCAATCAACACATCAGCATAATTCTAATGAATTCCTGCTTTTTTTTTCTTTAAAGTTCATTCTATGTTCTGGGCTGAGACAGGCTCTCAGTAACTACTAAGTGATATTATAACTAATATCATTATAAAAATTTATCAATATTATCTTTATTACTAGTTTATTAAAGAGCTTTGCAAGGGATAGGCAAGTATTTAAAAATCACCACTATCAGTTGAATTTACAGAGGAAGGAAGAACACACGAATGTTATTTGAAGAATAAACAGCCCTCTCAGCACATTTATTTCCTAAAGGTTGGGAATTGGGAATTAGGGCTTCTATAGAACATGTGGGATATACTTCAGGTGAGAAAAGCTTATCAGACAAGGCTTGTCAGATGTGAGATGCTATTCATTTTTTTTTCTGGTCCTGAAAGCTTTAGAAGCAGACTAAAAGCTAGTGACAAAAAGAACTCCAAGATGGGTATAATTTTCCAGTCTGAAAAATTCAAATGACGACATACTTGCTCACTTTGCAATTACATACCAGGCAATGATGCTGGCCCTCAGGGAGCTTGCAGTTCAGGAGACATGAAGCTATGGGTACAAGACTGAAATTACAGGCCTTGCCAAAGCAGATGACATTGTGGTTTAATAAAAAAGTACATTTTGCTATTTTTCACTTGTTCTAATTGTCTTCCCTCTTTAACATTCAAAACAGTATTGTTTCCTTGGAAAGCTTTTTTTTCCTTTGAATATATTTGGCTGCATTTTCAAATGCTTATAACTGTTTTTCTTGGATTGCTTAGTATTATGAGGAGTCAGGTCAGCACCTAGACAGTGAACCTGGGTTAAGTCTTAAAGTAGGTCACACTTGAAATACAAGATAGAGTTCTCTCACCCAAAGGAACTTGCAAATGACCACTGTAAATAATTCTTGAATAATGCTAGCAAAATTGTTTTCCTCTGCTAGGATTTTGACTATAAAACCAATAAAAGAAAAACTTGAAACTGTTATGAGCCACATGCAAAGATGAACAGATGGCCTGTGAAAGTTCTTCAGAGGGCTGAGTGTCTTCATAGCTGTCTTTTCTGCTCTCTGAAGAGCTCTCTGAAGCTTGTGGCAGAATGTTATGGACAGTGATGCTACAACTATTCATACAGATGCATGTACAAGAGAACAGGTGTTAAGCAGGACCTAGAACTTTCAATTGGATTTTATTCATTTGCTTAAAGATATTTGCTTATGGAATCCTCAAACTAAATTATATGTTTACATGATAGCATCCCTCCTAAAGTGAGAGAGTTGAGCCCAATTGTATTAGATACCAAAGCTATTCAGACTAATTTATTCATCACACATTTACTGTTGCTATAATTATTATCTTATGACTTACTGCTACTACTACCTCACCACTGCTGGGACCAATTATAAACAATATGACGACCTCCATTGAATACACTCAAAAACACAAAGGAGTACCTCCAAAGTAATTTTGTCTTGTGATCCTGTTGCAAATTTACCCAAAATGCCACTGTGTGGTTCCAGGGACTTCATAGGGAACAAAATAAGTCCTTGCACCCATTGGAGGAATACAGGGGTAGAGGATGGAGAAGTGATGCAAACAAATGAATAAATGCATTACTGGAGAGAGTGAAATAGGGTTGAGGTTAATGGTTTCTAGGAGGCGACGCCTGAAGGAAGGTATATAGTCTTGGAAGTGGAGAAACCACATAGAGAGTAAGTAAGACAAATTCTTATTATCCAAGAAGCTGATGAGAAAACCTCAGTTGGGAAAGTATCCTTTAAGTGGTGACTATAGCCCTCAAAATCTCAGCATCTCTGGAATGTTATTGCACACTGAGGCAGGTGCTACTTTTTAAAAATATGCACTGGACAGTAGTTTGAATTGGCGTTGTGCCTACAGGATATACTTATAAGTGCCTCATGTGCAAGCTGGGCTCTAAAAGGAAATCTGGCAAACCCAGTAGCCCTGGGTCATCTTAAAGCTGTCTCTCACAGATTATAGCTTTTTCACTCCAGGAAAGGTTACAGTGGTATGGATTGTTAGAAAACTTTCTTTGGCTTTGAAGTGCACACTTGTGTCATTAGACTGTATTTTGTAAATTTTGCCTTATTTAGGCTGTATTAAAATTACTTTGTAGCTCTCAAATTCATATTGACTATGAGTGGCAAGAAAGGTTATAGAGGAAATGGAGAAAAGGAATTAAAGAAAACCTAACATTTTTCTATGCTTAATCTTAGTTTGCATGGTTAATAACATCTGATTTAAATGAATTTTTAGGCAGTAATTTTCATATATATGTTTGTCACTTAAATTTCTCTGAATAGTCATAATTGAGTCTTTTGAGCATTTTGAAAGTAATTTTCGTCTTGATTTTAGAAATTACAAAGAATTACATGCTATGGTAAAAAAAATTCAAACAGTACAGAGGCCAACTAAGTGAAAATTAGTTCATGTCTCTGTACTCACTGTTCCCCCAGTTACAGTAATGATTGTAACAATTTTGTATGTACTTTGAGAAATGTGAGTGCATGTGTATAAAAGCGTATGTATGTATGTATGTATGTATGAATGTATGTATTTTACATACACCACACGTACTATTCTATACCCTCTTTTTTGCTAACTAATCACACATCTTGAGTAACTTTCTGTATCAGCATATATAAAGCCCCTCTTTCTTTTTAGGAGATGCATAGCATTCTGTAGCATGGATGAACTATAATGTAGGTAGGATGGACTTTTGGGTTTCTAATTGTTAGTAATTACCAAGCAGACCACAGTAAACTATCTTCTATATAGACATTTTGACAGTGATTTTATTCCATAGGGTTTTACCAGACAGCTTTTGGCCACAAACTACCAAAAATAATGATTTGCATTAGCTTACATGATGTATAAATTTATTATCTCTGTAAGAAGTCCAAGGTCAGACAGGCTCCTAAAAGTGTTGGTTCATTTCCTCAGTGGTGTCTCAAGGACCCAGATTCTTTCTTCCTCTACATTCACTTACTTCAGGTCCCAGGATAGCTGCCCTAACTCCAGGGTACACATCCAGACTAGACAGCATCCAGGGAAAAGTGACACCATCACTTCCAGTGTGTCCTTCCCCAAAATAAGGGAGCCTTAGCTTATCCTATGACCCATTGTATCACTTAACAGTGAGCATGTTCACTCACAGATCTGGGTAGAAAGTGTATTGAAGGATTAACTTTCATACCTCTAAAAAGATAAAGTCCCACAAGTGGAATTGCTGGGTCAGCAATTCTAAAGCTAAATTAAAAATTGTACAGAACATTCTCAAATCATGTTATGTAGATGCAGCACTAATTTCTACTCCCATAGACATGAATGAGCCTTATGCAGTTGTTCTAGACATGATCGATAGAGCCAGATGTGTTTGTACTTTTGTACTTTCTTTTTTGAAAGATGCTTATGAAATATGATGTATTTTTACTTAACTTCATTATCAGATGCACATAATTATTACTGTATTTAGAAAGCATTTTAAATAATGGGGAAAATACTGGTTTTTAAAAATGTGAGTGGACAAAACTTTTTCATATTTTGAAAACAGCAAGAAGCCTTTAAATTATTAAATTGCTTCCTGGCTTAGAGTGTATCTTTTTACTATACCACAAAAGTCAGTGAACTGTATTCTTGCTCTCTTCACACCATCCCCATCTGCCAGCATATAAACAGTTTAGTAATCCAGAAACATTTTAGTGAGTATGTAAGTACTGCCAACCTTGTTCACGCTATCTGTAGCAGAATAATTTACTAGGTATGTATTTCCTTTTCTACCAGAATTCACATGTAAGACCCAATAATATAATTAAAGAGTGTACTACTGAACTAAGTAAGAAGTGCTAGAGGAACCTTTAGCAACTTGATCATTATATTACCTCAATAATAGTACTATAAAACACTAGAATGCACTATTGTACTGTGAAATGGTAGAATGACATACAAAACGTAGAAGCTGTGATCAATTTAAAATGCACTTATAGGCTTAAAGGACAGTAGTTCAACAGAAAGCTTCGGACAGGGCTGAGAAATTCAAGTGTTTGCTACAGGGATTGTAAGTTCGCACTGGCAAAAATAAGGAGCTTTAATTTTCAAGCTTCTTCCTCCCAGGGCTGTCCCTCCAATCTTTGGTTGTAATTGTGCTGTGGTATATTTAACTTGATGGGTTTATGTTGATTCATTATTATTAACTGAAGTCCACAGTTAACATTAGGGTTCTCTCTTTGTGTGGTACGTTCTGTGAGTTTATGTTACGCAAGTGTCATGCACCCCGTTGCAGTAGTGTGCAGAACAGCTTTACTGACCTAAAAAATTCCTATGCACCCATTCCCCCACCCCCACTCCTTGCCTCAAATCTGGCAACCACTGATCTTTTTACTGGCTCTATCATTTTTGCCTTTACCAACTGTTATACAGTTGGAATCATACAGCATATATCTCTTTCAGTTGGCTTCTATCACTTAACAGTGAGCATTTAAGATTCCCTCTGTGTCTTTTTGCAACTTGATAGCTCATTTCTTTGAGATATTGAATAATGTTCCATTGTTTGGATGTACCACTATTTGTTTATTCATCATCTATTGAGGAACATCTTGGTTGCTTTCAATTTTTGGCAATTACCATAAACACACATGGACAGGTTTTATGTGAGCATATTTTCAGCTCATTTGGGTAAATACCTAAGAATGTGATTACTGGGTATAGGGGGAGAGGATGTTCAGCTTTGTAAGAAACTGTCAAGTTGTATTCCAATGTATCTGTACCATTTTGCATTCCCTCCAGCAAGAATGGGAGTTCCTATTGCTCCACATCTGTGCCACTCTTTGGTGTTGTCAGTGTTTTGGATCTTAGCCATTCTAATTGGTGGGCAATAGTATCCCATTGTTGTTTTCCTTTGTAATTTCCTAATGACATATGCTATGGAGCATCTTTCCATATGCTTATTCACCATCTCCCCAAGTTATTTTAAGAGCTCTAGCATATAACAAGGAAGCTTTTGCTATAGGAAGGCAAAATAGAGACACTAATGAGATAAGTTGCAGTCATTCAACCAGTAAGTAGGGTATCAGAGGTTACAATTTTTGCCAAACTAATTGAGTGTCCTCTGTTAGCACTGAGCACGTCTCAGTAATTACTTCCATGACTTCAGTCCATAGAAGTAGTGTACTCTAAAACTTAGGCCAGGATGTTGTCACATTTTCATTTAGTGGAGTGAATGACTCCACTAAATGAAACAAGGAAGATAACCTAAAGTGTGGGGTGGGAGCCACTCCTTGAATGGAGAGATGTGCTAGGTTACTGTCATGGCCTTGTTGGGTTTTGCCCACTAAGCATTTCCCTCTTGTTCCTGGGCAAATGGACCTCATCAGCAGCCTTCAGTTTTAGGTATCAGATGAGCCCACCTCATTGGTTTAGCTAACATGAGCTAGCTTTTCTGATGCTTTGTAGCAAAACACATCCTAATTCATGGAATCTCTGTGTTAGTATTAGCCTATCCCCTTCTTTTCTTCTGTACAAAATCCTAGTGCTATTAGAAAAGGACACTGTTAGTAGCAGTGAGTGGTATGGTTACAGAGCCCAGACCTGAAATAAAGCTGTCTTCTATGTTGTTAAGATAAATAGGAACATAGGTCCCAGTGTTACTATCAGAGACAAAATGCAAACCTTATGTTTTCCCCCTACTAGATGTTTCCTATACCTATCCAATTAGTGTTCCAGATTGTTTTTTAAAAATTCTATCTCTCCCTCGGGAGGCTGAGAAAGGAGGACTGCCTTGAGTTCAAGGCCAGCCTGGACTACATAGTGAGACCCTGTCTAAAAAAAAAAATCTACCTCTATTTCTGGATTTTGTATTTTCATCCTACTTATCCCAGATTTAAAGGAATAAGAGGAACCTTTCTGAGATGGTGCAGTTAAACTACACCTCTGGTATAATGGCATTCAGAGAAGAAAGGAGCTCTGATTATGTAGTGCAACTATGATCAGTGGACAATTACTAGGCTTAATTAAATCCAAGTTAACTAGAACATCATAGTTATGATGTCATTATTACGTGGGCATACTAGATACTATATTTTCATTAAATGGTTTTTATGAATGTTTCATATTTTAAGGTTTCTTCCTTCTTTAACAGGTTAGGTAGAGTAAACTTTATGATAATCCAGGGATATGAAAGACATTTGCATAGATCTACTATATGCTTGTGGAATTTTTTTTTGTATTTTGCAAAAGCAGAGTGGCTTTTCCCACAATGTAACTATTTTCTTGATCTTTTGTATACAGAGCACAGATCTGCATAAATAGGAAAAATCAGTTAAATATGTGTGCTATCCTTCCAGTACTTCTCCTTTCTAAAAATGTTTTGAGGTATGTGGAATTGAACCCAGGGCCTTTGCATTGAACTACATCCCTATCCCTTTTTAAATGTTTTGAGACCACTCATGACTACTTCCCTTCTTTTAAAAAAGCAGTTCATTCACTTTTTCTTGTGTGTTATTTTTGGTTGATAAAGAAAATGTTTTTGAAAGCTAAGCAAACTTCATTGAGATCATGTGCTTGCTGGAGACATATATAGTAGTTTCTCTCAAGTCAGCTGAGACTCAGTGGATAAAGTTTATTATTGTTGACATTTCTTAGCTTGATAAGGTCCTCCGAATGGCACTAACTTAGAGTTGTACTAATACTTCTGATGACTTTAAGCCTTAGTTTTTCCATCTCTGAAGTGAGTGAAACAAAGACCTGCTAACAGGTATAGTTTCAGTGGAAGGAACACATATAAGTTTTGGGGTTTTTAAAAAATTTTAAATGCAGAAAGATTTTAGAAATTCCTTTTATATTTACGTGGAATTGTAATTATTCATAGATGAGGGCTGGGAAGACCAGACTTTTCTTTCTTAGATGGTGCGAAAGAAATAGGATAAGTATTATCCTTAAGAAAGAATATGAAATATTATTTTTGAAACACCTCAAGCTTGCTTAATATTGAAAATAATAAATCAGGTTTTTTTTTAAAACTTCATACTTAAAGCTTCCCATTTGTTTTATCGGAATGGGTGAGGCATTCCTAGTGCACTCTGGGATTTTCTAATTACAGAATTTTAATCAGTATAGTATTTAGGTTAGATTGGGATGGGGTATTCTGACCTCCAGGCATAATTTATGGGCTTAAAAGACTTGCACATATCGCTTGTTTTATCTGAGGGTTTTTTTTTTTTTTACATAATTCAGTGGCAAAATCTCTGTTTTATAAATAAGGAGAATGTGTCCCAACCTACAGGTTCATCCTTGAGAAAGTGGCTTCTAACTCGCTGAGCCTATTTAAACCCTGGCCCCTCCAAGTGGTCTGTGGATTTGCAGGCTGGTATCACCTGAAGCTCACTAGAAAAATAGAATTTCAGGCCTCTCTTGGAGCTGCAAGCTGAACCTGCACATGGCAAGACCACCCAGGCAATTGTGTGTACCACAACATGTCAGAGAACTGGCCCGGGCACCTTATTATGGATTTGTGTGAGCCTAGAGAAGGCCTACCTGGCAAACACTGAGGTTAGCTGGGTCTCAACTTGTCTTATGCAAAGCCTCTGCTTCTTTCCTCAGCTTTGAAAAACACTTGCTTTGCTTTGCAGTCTGTTTGTATCAAAACCAAATACACTTCTTTTTTGTATCAGACATCACCTTCACTGAACTGATTTCTGTATATATTTGAGAGGCAACCATTATGTGGGGTATTTTAAACTCACCTTGTTCTGGTTGAAAATGTGTTGAACTCTGAACAGGGAAAAACGCAGACCTTAAAGAGACATTGTTCTGCCTGAACAGGAGATTGGTAGTGGCAAGACATTTTGTTATACTTTCAGGACTTACTTATTAAAGAAAGGGAAAGATAACTTGAAAATGTCCAGTTGCAGTAAGAGTGAATGCTGACTCTGACTAGACTGGACTTACACACAGTCACTGCCCTATTTTTTTTTTTTTAGCATGATTTTGAAGCAAAAGAAAAGAAACAAACACATATAGGGAAAGAAGTAGCTTTCCTGAGGCTCTGAAGCTGGACCATCCTGCTCACCAAAGCTCTTAGCAGACACCTATTTAGTAGAGTCAAAATGTAGACGTGGCACTTCACTTGGCTGTGAACAAATAACCAGTTGGTGAGCCCCCGCCAAAGGACTCTCTTCAGTCTCCACTAGACAGAGGGACAGTAATAGTTGTGGTGTGATTTTAGAAATGCAGGGGATATGTGATGCATTTGATTAATTACTGAATGTGCAACCCTGCAACCAGGAGTCCTCCTTTGACTTCTCTCACTCACTTTCCATGTCCAATCTCCATGGAAATATCTATCAAGTACATTCTTTCTTTGCATCTCAACCACCACCCCAGGCTGTAGACCTTGGACCCCAGCTCAGATCAGCTTTTTTTGTCAACATTATCCCCAGCTCTCCTAGGTCATCTTCTCTTCTAGTGCTTTCCACTCTGCATTACCACTAGTCAAAGGAAACTTTTTATATAAGCTCCAAAATCTGATAGTTCTGATTTTTTAATTTAATTTTTATTTTTATTGGGATTATATTACATTTACATATTAATACAGGAAGAATTAACATCGTTTTTAAAATTTTATTTTGAGAAGAACAAAACCAAATGAGAAAGAAAACAAAACAGGGTCATTCAAAACAAAAGGATGAACATAACACATGATTAAAACCACAATACAAGGTGATCTACAGTGGTTACTATGATGTCTCTTGTTATCTTCAATAGAATTGTCTATATCGTCAGGCATAGTAAAATTGAACGTAGCAGTAGAGAATAATATCAATAAAATCAAACCATTAGAGACATTATAGGATTTCAAAAGCAGGTAATAGTCAAACCAGAATGGGTATCCTAGTGTATCTTATCGTCTTCAGAGAAGTTGCCTATACTCTCAGACTTGATACTATCAAACATAACAGATTCCAACTTGATACTATCCAACATAACAGATTCGAATAAAATCAGTCAAGACAAGACAGCGATCTAACAAATCAGATTCAAATAAGATCAGGTAAGTAATTCAGTAAGACAGTAATTCAGAGCTCCAGATTAAGTTAATAGGAAATTAAGAATGGTTACCGTAGTATATCCTGCTATTTTGGGGATAGCTGTCTGTGCCCTCAAATCTAGAATAAGTAGACAGACTGGAACGGAATATAACCAAACTACACAGAGCGATGAGAACAACGTGGGTTTTAAATCATGATACACTATTAACAATGTTCTCTGCCTTCTTTTTTTAGGCAATTCCTCCCCTTTCACTTTCACAGAGTGCATTGTACATTTTGGATCCCACTAACTCCTTTAGTTTTTAGATTAGGGAGCCAACCCACTATTTACCTAAGTGATTCTGAACCTTTTTAACCCCTGAGCTTGATCTTGAGCTGTATTCCTTTACCTACTAAAGCCTCAAGGTTTTCCTTCCTTATAGCTGAGTAGTTCTCCACTGCAGAAAAGTGTCATGTCTTTCCAACCTATCTGCAGCTGCTGGACAAGCTGCCCCTATTTCTCTCTGGTTCCCTGTCACATAGAGCATTATTTTTCTGCTCTTTGATTTCAGTCCATAAACCCTTTTCACATTGATTATATTTTCTATACAGAGCATCTCAATGGACTCTATCTCCTGATCTACTCTGCCTGTGTTTCTTTTTGTTAGTGTATCAAGGCCATCTATGTTAGAGATTATAGCCAACCTTCTCTGCCTCATCTCTGCTATGCTATTTTTCTGCCATTGGTTGTCTACTTTTCCCCTTAATTTCACTGTCTGCCCCATTCATTGAGGCCTCTCTGCCACTGTTGCTGAAACCCTGTTTTTTTTTTCTCTCTCTAGAATGTCCTTCAGTATTTTTTGTAAGGTTGGATTGGTGGTCACAAACTCCCCCAGTTCCTCTTTGTCATGGAAGCATCTTGTTTCTACATTAATTTTGAGAGATAGTTTTGCAGGGTACATCAATCTGGATTGGAGGTTATTTTCTTTCAGGGCTTGGGATACTTCACTCCAAGCTCTTCTTGATTTAATGGTTTGTGTTGAGAAGTCTGTCGTGATTTTGATGGGTTTTCCTTCATAGGTGATATGTTTCTTTTCTCTGACAGCATTTAATATTCTGTTCTTGTGTTGAATTTCTGGGATCTTGATTATTATATGTCTGGGTGTAGATCTGTTTCAGTTGTAGCTGGCTAGAATTCTGTATGCCTCATATATCTGAATATCATTTCTTATGCTTGGGAAGTTTTCCTTAATTATTTCTGTGAATAACCTTTGTATTTCATTTGTGTTTATCCCTGCTTCTTCATTCACATTTTTTATTCTTAAGTTATAGATCCTCTTGTCTCCTAGCCTTTGTATTGTTACTTCCTGGTTCCATGTTACTTTTAAGAGATCTTTCCTTTCATGATCACACATTGCAAACCTGTCTTCAAGTTTTGATAGTCTATCTTTAGTTTCTTTCAAACAATTTTGCCAGATTTCAGTGGAGTTTTTAATTTCCTGGTAATCTCTGAATCTGTTTTATGTATTCTAGATTTTTTTTATATTTTTCATCGAAGGTTTCCCTCCTTTTTCTGTTCTTCCATTCTTCCATCTGTGTCTTCTTGAGAGGTGCTTAGCATTTCTTTTATTAATCTTCTTATATCTTGCTTTACTTATATTAGTATTTCTGTTTTGAGTTCTTCTGTAATGTCATGAAGATTTTTCTTTATGTCAACTGATGCTGCTTCCGATATTGAAATGCCCTTGATCTCTCCTGTGTTTACCTCTCCTGGACCCATATTATTTGGGTTGGCAGCTGGAAACTTCTTTTTGTTTCTTTCCCTTGTCATGTTTCTGGTTTCTTCCAGACAAGTGTATCGTGGAGGTCCCAGACCCTTTCTGTATTGGTTATGACTACTCTAAAGCATGCTGGCTAGGGATTGCTGCCCTTTCCAGTTTGCTGTTGATCACTGAGGTACAAGCAGGGGTGGTGCAGGCTGACCCCCCTCTCTGAGCCAGTCAACCACTGGGTGTCTTCACCACATTCGTTAGTGTGTGCCGTGTGGATGGAACTGGTTCAGCACAGCTTCAGGGGCAACTTTGTCCCTGGCTAAGTTTGTCCCACCCCTGTGTGGGACCCAGTCCAAGTAGTTCTCACCAATCTGCTCTGTGCCAGTAGTGGCCAACTGAAGCTGCTACGGTTCTGGGTTCAAGCCCGGCCTGCTCAATTCCAAAATGTCACCCAGCTGATCACTACCTCCCGTGGGAGTACCAGATTCTGAGTACTCACCGTGGGCCAGTGCAGATCTCCACGCCAGCTCCCTTCTCCGTTGCAACACGTCTTCCTGCCAAGGTCCTCTAGCTCACCACCCCTGACTTCAGCGCAACCGTGAGTCATGGGACTCCAGTGGCATCTAGCACACCATGGGACTGGCTCCTATGAGAGTGTGTCTGGCTCCAGCCTTCCATCCATGTTTTTCTTTTCTCTTTTTCTTTAGTTTCTTCCTGGGTCATGAGAATCCCTCTCCTTTTGTCTGGTCTTCTCTATGGTGTTAAATTCTTGTGTCTGAGCTGTTTTTCTCAGAGAGAATCTTTACCTTGCTACTTATTGATCCACCATCTTCCCATCGACATCATTATTTTGATGAATCTTCCACAGTCTTCTAGTGTCTTCCAGTTAACTTAAATTCTCTTCATCAAGATCTTGGACAATCTTCATTACATTTATTATTAGGATTATTATCCCATTGTTGCTATTATAAATGGAAGCCTTTTCTTCTAATACCTCTTACAACTGGTTATTTGCACACAAGCAGGTTATTGATTTCTACATATTAATTTTCTACTACCATATGGGGTGGAGTTAGTAGATTCTACTGGGGATATTTAGCTACATGAGCATATTATACACAAATAATGATGATAGTCTTGCCTCTTTCTGAATTTTGAAACTATTTCTTTTCTCACCCAAGTGTGTTGGCAAGCTTCCCAAAGCACAATGATTTGTCCTACATATGAGTTGTGAACTAGTCTTCATGCTCCTTTTTTCTATGCTGAATTTCTGATTGAGATCATTAAGTTAGAAAAGTAGCCATCATTAATTAACTAAATATTTGTGTAAAGATTTTTTGAAAAGGCAGACCTGGTTGGTCATTTGTCTTCTTCCCAAAGCTCTGAAGAAGAAACTAAAACTTTTGTCTGCATCTCCAGGCTCTGGGCCATCTGTTCCTGGTTCTCACAACCTCAGTTGGCTAGGTGCTCCATTTTCCTTCCTGGTCTCTAACTACACTGGCTTCCTGGTAGCTTCTAGAGCATCCCAGTATTCCCCTTCTTACCCTAGGTGCTGTGGACACTTGTTCCTTTGGCCTGTGATGCTCAGTGCTTTGCCACCCTATCCTGTACCAGATTTCTTGTACTGGCTCTCTCCCATCTTGCAGAGATCATGAAAGTTCCTGCATCCTTGATGCAGATGATCTCACCTAATCCCTTACATTCTTTCCATATGCAAGAAAACATCTGGGATAGCCTGATGACTCTTCTTGGATGACTGACTAGCAATATTCATTGAGTAGGAAATTACAAAGAGAAAGCAGGTTTACCAGGGAAAACATTGAGTACAGCTTGGGATGTCATTCAGCAATCATTTACAGAATTCCTATGATATGCCAGGCATTGTGTTAGGATCTCACAAGACACAGAAAGAAAACATGGCCCCACTCTCAAGGAGCTGATTGGTTGACTTCAGAGGCCTTATGGGAATTCAATCTCAGAAGAGAGAATGTTAGAGTTCAAGATGGAAGAGATTTCAGCTACAGCTTGAATGGAGAATCCAGGGAGAGTGCAGAAGAGCCCACTGAAAGGGAATGAGGGAAGAAAAAAGGGAGAGCAAAATAATGTGATCAAGTCTGGGTGAGGGACCAGTATGTCTCACTGAAGCACACAGGTAAAGATAGCCCCATCTGATAAAGACTGAAATGGGAACTTGAGGAAGTGCTTATGAGATTCCAGGGCTAAGATGTGAGATAACATCCCAGCTGAGAACATAGAACTTAAAAAAAATTAGACCTTCCTGGCAGTAAAGGTGCCAGCCTTAGCATACATCAAGTTACCTGCTTATCATTAATTGGGGAGCCTCTGTGCCTGGTGCAAATGTGCTCTGTTTCTCTTTATAGCCGTGCTTGCAAAGTTTCTCTTCCTGAGCCCTCAGCCACACCCCCCACCTACCTCCGTGACTGATACCAATAAAATCCATGAGCACTCTGACATGTGGCCCTTTGTTCCACTGAGATCATTAGATCATCCCAGAGCTCCTTGAACTGCAGATTTTTCTCTGTCTTTCTTTTCATCTCTGTTCTATATTGCCATGTGGGAAACTTATACCTTCCACAGAGGTTGCTGTAAGAGTTGGCCTGCATTTTACTTCAGAGAGGTTCCAGAGCTAGTAATCCAACAGCACTGAGAGTCAGAAATGTACCTTGAGACCAACCTATCTTCCACAAGAATGTAGACACATCTTGTTTATGATCTATTGGCCCCTTCAGACAATGGAAGGGTGGGGTTGGGTTGATTTAATAAAACATTTCTGGGGAGCAGTTTTGATGAGTGGAACATTGAGTGCTTTAGGGGTTGCTGTGCCATTGATATCTGCTATTTTTGGTACTCTGTTCAATCTCAATATTTTCTGCCAGAAAAATTATTGAGAAGACTAAGATTACTCTGTGGAGGTGACATTCTAATATGACCCTCACTCTGCACAGTCAGGGTGCTATTTGTATAGGTAGCTCAGTCCAGGGATGGAGGGAAAGGGCTTCAGGCATACCACAAAGACTGTGCACATTGGGTTAGCCATTCACTCTGCCTAGGAATCTTCTCGACATAGTGGACTGGATTTGCAAAGCAGAGTAGTGTTTTTCTAAATGAGTGATCTGGGAACTGGTATCTGTCTAAAATTAGCCTGTGAAAAGATAAGCTTTAATATATGTCATTAGGTGGAATGACAAGTAATTGAGAGTGAACATTCTCATTTAAAAAAATTTCTCTGTGCAAATAATGTTCTCTTACATAAAAGGGTACTGTGACTTTTCAGCTGCTTTTTATAGCAATGCCCTCTGAAGCTGGTGGCCTGTGGCGCCCTGTGGAGGAGCACAAGAGAAGCACACTCGTGCTGAGCACATCTCCCCAGCAGAGGCTGGCTGAGGGCCCCACCAGATCCTTTGCATATTCATCTAGTAATCTTCCTTAGATATGCTGGGTGATTAATAAAGTCAATTATAGCACATTTTTAGTCATCTGGCATTCTGCCCAAATGTTTTGGTTGCTTCTCCTTACATAAAGTTTAAGCTCTTTTGTTGGTTCTGAGCAGTCAGGAACCTTGGCTCCCATTGCTGGCTCTTTGGGTGCTACTTGTTCTTCCTTGCTCTGAGCTCTGAGCTCTTATTTCACTCGAGTGACATTTATAGCCATGTACCTGATTGACAGGAACAATGAGTCCCAGATTTCTACATCCAGCACTTTTGATTCAAAGAATGAAGAGCTTGTGTATGTTTGGGAGTGGGTGACTGTTATCATTGAAATGCCTGGAATCGCAGTGCCTGAGTTGGCTTTCCCTGGATGGACAGCTGTAAGATGGGGGAAGGAATGATTTGGGATCCACTAACAGCTGGAATTCATTTCTGAGGTGTAACTGCTGTGGGGAAGTGTAGTGATTACTTTGGTGCAGATATCGAGACTTCTAGGTCAGTGCTTTTCCAACTGAGAGGTATAATCTATTACTAGGTCATCAAGTCAATTTACTAGGTTGCTGGTCAGAATGAAGAATGGAAAAGAACAGACTAAAATAGAGCAGAATGCCTTTCAGAATGAAGGATAACATAGAATAGAAAATAAGAGTACATCTCCTGTAATGATGCTAAGCATTGTTTTGTGAACATTTTGTTTCAGTTTTACTTGTATATGTGTATAGTAGACTGTGTTATAGAAATGTATTTATTGCTATGGGTAATAATCAAAAAAGTTTGAAAGTCACAGCTCTAGATGTATCATAAATCTTTAATAAGATTCTTGGATAAGAATTGAGGATTATCTACTCAATTTACCATTTTTGTATGTCCTTACCTTTAGCATATATTGGGTACCCAATAGTTATTTGTGAAAGGAAGGAAAGAAGGACAGAAGGAAGGGAGGAGAAAGGAAGGAAGGGAAGAAGGGATGGAAGAAAGAAGAGAAAAAGGGAAGGGGAATGTGTTTTTTAGTTCATGAATTTGAAGTTCTGAGTAAGGCAGACCTGAGATTATACTTCAGTTTCCAGTGTCATCCCAGGATCTGAGCCATTTCTCTTCTCTTCTCTTTTCAAAATCTCTTTCTGAGTAATTTGGAAGTGAGTCAAGAAGGCCTCTGGTATTATGACTAGAGATAACTGTTTTGTAGTCAAAAAGCCAAAATTTAGAAGAGTAGAGAATCTTCAGAAAGAAAAGAGAATGTCTGAGAAAATCTCACACAGATTGATGGGGTGTAAGTAATCTCTCCTTTCACAATCTGATTAACATTGTGTTTTAGTATCTTGTTGCTGCTACAACAAATTTTTACAAACTTAGTGGTTTAAGACTGTACATATTTATCATCTTACAGCTTTGGAGATCAGAAGTCTAAAGTGGGTCTCACAGGGCTAAAATCAGGGTGCCTGCAGCACTAAGTTCTTTCTGTACCCTCCAGGGGAGAGTCCAGTTCTTTGTCTTTTTCAGTATCTAGAAGTTTCTACATATTGTGAACTCCTTCCTCTATTTTCAAAGCCAGCAGTGTGAGACTGAGTCTTTCTGATTCTACCATCTCTTTGTTCTTTCTTACAATTCCCTCTTCTACTTTTAAGAACCCTTGTGATTACGTTGGGCTCACCTGGGTAATCCAGGATAATATCACCATTTTAATAGTAGTTAATTAGCAATCTGGTGTCTATCTGTAGCCTTAATTCCCCTTTACCTGATCACCTAATGTTTTCACAGGTCCTAGAGATCAGGATGTGGACATCTCTGTAGGGCCACTATTCTACTACTGTGAAGGGTTTATTTTAATATTGTTAGCACTAGTGTCTCCTGCTAAGGCTTTTGTGCTTGTGTGGAGTACAGTCTGGCTGGGAATGTGTGCTGTGAACATCTTGGGATGTGATAAATGGTTCCATTCTCACAGGTCTGGACAGTTGTCTCAGGAGAAAGACTTAATTTGACATATAATTTGGCTGGGTTAGCCGTACAGCCAGGTTGTGATATGTTCTCATCTGCTATTTTCCAGAGCTGTTGTGCTGCCGGTGTGCTTAATAAAGTTGTCTGTAAATAGCACCTGTCTTCATCTGGCTCACTTCCTCCTGTTGGCCAGATTGTATGTGGCATACAAGGTGCAAGGAAAGAAAGTGCAGGCAGACTGAACCAAGCACCTACATCAGCCTCTTGGTGGTAGAACTTGAACATCTCTTTGAAATAGATACCATTACCTTTCCTACTTAAAGATGATTAAAGCTCAGGGAAGCTCCTAATTCATCCAGATTAAGTGATTCAGTTATCTAGTCCGAGTGGTTTCCAGTCCTGTTGCTATCTCCTCCAGGAACCACACAAAGCAGGGAGTTCAGTGCCAGGTTTCTTATACTGGGTGAGTACCTTTGTGTGTCAGGGCTGTCATGTGCTCAAGTCACCCATCTCTACAGCATGATAGTACTGGCATCCTGCACTTGTTCAAGGGGCTGCATGGTGATGGGAAGGAACAAAGGAACAACAATGTTCTGTGCTTAAGAACTCTGTTTTGGTGACTGAAGATTGGTGGCCCTTTGGTGGAGATTATGGGACAAGTGTTTATATTATTATTTGTGTGTTTTATTGAAATCTCTTAAGTGTTGAGAGTATCCAGGGTAACTTTTAACTCCTAGAAAGTTTGGCCTGAATAATTAATCACAATAAACTGAACAAATTTATGGATTTTTTCTTTTTGTGTTTAAAAAATATGTCCCCCCCCCACTACCACCACACTTGGAAATGTTCAGCTAGTATCAGTCTACCAAAGTAAAGAACTTGTGAGTTAACATTGTGCAA
Organism: Dolichotis patagonum; assembly: GCA_004027295.1. Classification (NCBI taxonomy): domain Eukaryota; kingdom Metazoa; phylum Chordata; class Mammalia; order Rodentia; family Caviidae; genus Dolichotis; species Dolichotis patagonum. The sequence goes on along the minus strand of PVJX010020350.1, from coordinate 11,931 downwards.
AGGAGTAGGAAGAAGCAAAGAGTTAATTTGTAGTTTCTTGATGTCTGTGTTGAAATTTCAGTATGTACAACCATGTAAATTTGATTTTTATCTTTTTTTATTTTAAAGAGAATAAAGCAAAACAAAACAGAACAGAGCAAAACAAATCAGAATAGAACAATGCAAGCAACACAAGACTTCAAAACAAGCCAACAGAAAATCAACAGTGGCTACCATAATGTCTCTTGTTTTCTTCGAAATAGTTGTCCATATCTTCACACACAACAATATCAAACATAACAAAATAGTATAAAACCAATCAGAAGAATGAAAGCATTACAGGACTTCAGCATCAGAAAATAGGAAATGAACTCATTTTCTTCAAGACAGTTGTCCATACTATCACAGGTAATAAAATCAAACAAAACACAACAGAATAAAACCGATTAAACAAACGAATGAAAACATTATAGGACTTCAAAACAAGATAATAGGAAACCAACCATGAATACCATAACATATCCCATTACGTTTAAAATAGCTGCCCATACCATCAGACACAGTAAAATCTAATAAAACAAGACAGAACAAAACCAAGTCTAACAAAATTGTGAAAACAATACCAGAGTTTAAGCCAAAACAGTAAGAAGTTAACAGTGTCACTACCTTCTCCTCCCAGGTGTTTCCTCCCCTATCACTTTTATAATATACATTGTGCTTTTTTGATCCCTCTAACTCCTTCTGTTTTTTATGCTAGGGTTCACCCATATGAGTTCATACTGTTTCACCCATCAACATGATCTCCAGTTGCATCCATTTACCTACAAGAGCCTCAAGATTATTCTACTTTAGAGTTGGGCAGCTTTCCATGGTACGAAAATATCATATTTTTCTTACCCATTCTGTGGTTAATGGGCAAGTTACCCTTGCTTTTTTTTTTTTTTTTTGATTTCCTGTTGTATGGAACAATTGTTTTCTCTCCTTTGATTTTCAGTCTATAAATTTTCTTTCAAGTTAAATGTGTTTCTTTTTTTTAATTTTTATGTTAATTTGAAGGTAGTAAAATGCAACAGAACAGGATGGAATAAAACCAATTTGAGACAGTGTAGTGAAATTGGTACAGAACTTCACAGCAGGTTACTGGGATAACAGTAATAGGTACAATAGTATATCTCGTTATCTTCACAATAGTTGTTCTTTCAATCAGGTATAGCAAAATCAAAGGAAATATAGGACATTACAGAACTTATTAAAACAGAGTATTGAATAGAACAGTACCATTAATCAGGACAAAGCAAAATAGTGATAAAAGTATTTGCCTTCAAAGAGATGGTAGAAGGAAATCCCCTAATATTTGCTATATTACATATGGTCAGCCTCCCAAGAGATGATCAGATCTCTGGCTCCCACTTGCTAACGGGGGTAGGGTGGGTGAGATGTTTGATTCTCAGTAGATTTGATTTTTAAAAATAAATGGAAACCATTTCCAACAAAAGAAGAAGCTTGTCTTACTCATCTTTTCATCTCTGTTACTTGGCAGGTGCTGAACAACTGTGTTAAATAAATAATCAGATTATTCATTTCTTTATTAATAATATTGCATTTGAATCAGAGACTGAGTGGGACCAAAAAGAACAGTATAGAGCTAGAGCCCTTCAGAAAACTTATTGTTCAGCACATGCATTTGCCCTATCCTTTTTTGGGGGAGGGCATTAGTAGTGTATGGAAGTTATAAAGCTATAGAAGACTTGCAAGTCAACTGAGACTTGCCAGCATCCCTGCCTTCCTGAGCAATTTATTTGCTTTGATAGCTCCCAATAGGAAGTGGCTTGTTGGAAAATTTCCATTATAATTTAATTTAAAATTTGACTTCCTGCATGAGAAAATAAAAAGCAGTAAGACTGCTTAGAGGCAGACCTGGTTTATGCTAGAAATCTAATTACAGCTATTTCTCTGTAATTCTTTTGAGTGGTAAAATGGCTTTCCTGACACTTATACCACTAACATGAGACACTGTTGCCACCTATGATAGTCACCAACACCAAAAAGGTACCAAAAAGTACAGTAGGAGAGGCAACTCTTCTATTCTTCTGGAAGTTGCCATATATTGTTGACATTTAAACATGCAGCGTTTTTTTGGATGATTTTTATGTTTTTCAAATCCAGATGGTTGTTCCAAAAGGAGGACTGTCCCTGCTGATCAAGTGGGTAGTAAAGAAACAAGTTTTTCCCTGCATAAAAATCACTGGGGAAGGCAGCTCTGCTGTTATCATCACGGGCTGCATGCACTTCTCGCCTCCCAGGAGCAGTGTTCCAGTGTCTAAGGGAGATCTTAAATGGCCTGTGGTCACTTTTCTTTGAAAACCTTGTTGTGTGCATTAGCAGATGGCAGGTTTGCATTTGGGCATGAAATCTAGTACACTGCTGGCAGGTCACTCTATTTCTTGAGATTTATTTGGGCAATAAGAATTTATAATTGAATTAAGTGGGCCTTTATAACTAATTGTTTCAATTCTGATTATACAGGCACATGTTTGCAAGCTAAATACCAAATATCATTGTGTGTCTTTTCTGATAGTGAAAGGAGGGTAGTTTCTTTTGAATAATTACAACCCGTTCTTTGTAATATATTTCTGAACACAGAAACACAGAAAATCATAGATATTTATTTAATAAAGGAAGGAGAAAATTGCAGAAGTAGTGACCAAGACAAAACTAGAGACTTAGGACCATGAGAGGTGATCTTCTGATGTGATATTCAAAAACAAGTGTTTACCTACAGACTGCTGGATAAAGCACTTGCCATGGAAGGGATTATATTGTCCCAGTTACTACAGGAGAACTTGTTGCTCAGCGTCTCTTCAACTCAGTGGATTCTCTGACTGCTTGACTGTGATAGTCAGAAGGGCATGTTTTGGAAGCAGCAGCAGAACAGAGTGGTGTGTATATGTTCATACATACTGAAATGCTGGTTTATACTCCACGTGGTGGCCCATATTGGCCTGGGTCATTGTCCTTTTTAAACAGAGACATTAACAAGCTGTGACATGACAAGGGGCTATGAAAATGGTGAAAGCTTTGATGTCCACATGGCTCTGGCTGACTTACATCTTTCTTGAGGAAGGCCTGGATTTTCAGTGAAGGACATGGCAGTGACTAGAAAAAAGAGATCCACCCCTCTATACATGTGCTTTGTTCCTGGAAGATGTAGTTTGCTGTGTGAGCCAAGGGCTCACACCATGTATAGCTGTCAACTCATGAGATGTTGGAGACAAGATCTTGGGACATGCTTTTGACACTCTGATATGCATGCAAAAGATTTTAGAAAAATCAAGCTCCAGGATTATATAACTTCCAGTAATAACAACAACAACAATGAAAGAAAATAGAAAAAAAATAGGCTTAGCAGCTAATTAATGGCTGATAATCTTAGTTAACTTATAAAATGTATATTTATAAACTATATATTTATATATAGTAATTCCATTATATTCACATTTCAGGTCACTGAGTTTATATAAAGGCCAAACCAAAAACTGATACTCTGAATATATTAAGTTCAGATGACTACAAAGTTGAGGCCTCACTGATTTCTCTTTTGGGGTCTTGAAATCCAGTCAAACCAACTTAGTGTGCTGAGACCTGTTCATGCCAGCCAGGTGTGGTATTGTGGTATTTCTTATGGGCCCAAGCTGTGGGTGGGATGGCCCTGTATTCTCCTTCACTGCACTCTGCAAGTCTCCATGAGGACTCTATCTGATAAACACATTTCAACTTGGTGGTCACATTCCACTAGTTCCTAGGTACTGTTAAACATTTTATTTGGATTATACAAAACATAATTCCGTGAATCATTTAGGCCACAGCAAGAGCTTTCTTTTAACCTCCTTTGTTGAAATGAATCTTTCACCCCAGTTTTATTCAGTTTACCAAATTTTTTGTTAGTGTGATTAGTCTACACAGGGAAAATCACTCAAACTTTATGTTATAGGGCAGAGGCAGATTTAAAATAAGAAAGGGAGCCCCAGTATTCTCCTGTCATTTGTGTCTGAGGAGCTATTTAGTTAATGAAACTGGACCCACTCCATGATGGAGAGTCCTTGTGTGACATGTTTGATAATAGCCTGTCAGGGTTGGCTGGGGTCTTGGGAGAGGGACTTGCTCAGGGTTTCCCTTCCTGCACTGCCAGCAAAGCCTTCAAAGAACACATGTCCTGGATCACCTCTCTGGGAAGATGTCCTTGGTTTAGCCTTTACATAAAGACTTAATGCAAATGATTCACTCCATCAGTGAGCACAGAGGAGCTCTGTTGTGGGGTGGGGAAAAGATTTTCTGCACATGGAGGGAATCACCGTGCCAGGTCCTTGGGTTCCCTGCTTCTTAATTCCATTTAATCCTTGCACCAGTCTTAAATTTCACCAATGGGGAAACTGAGGATTGGGAAGTCTCTGGGTAGTGAGAGAGGAATAGGATTTTCTGCCCTGGTGATTTCCTGCTTTCTAATGCAGGATGATTTGGTAGGAGTGGAAATCTGGGAAGAAAACATGAGAAGAGGGAGACCACAGAGGTATCCACCCTGCGGAGGTGTGAGTGGGAGGGAGGAGTGAGGAGTGAGGAGTGAGGAGTGTAGTAGGAAGTCTTCACAGAGCTGAGGAAGGCAGAAGGAATCTTGCAAAAAAGGCAGAGAAGCATGTTGACAGGCGCTTTTTGATTAAATGCTGTCTGTGGTGTTCACCTCTTAAGCTCAGTAAGCAGGGACTTTCCCTTCCTTTCTTTACTGTGTCTGTGTCAGTCAGCTTTCTGTCACTGCAACAAATATCTGGTATAAATCAACCTAAAAAGAGAAAACAGTTTATTTTTGTTCATGACTTCAGAGGCTTTAGCACCTATTCAGGTGCTTTTGCACCTGTGGTGAGGCAGTGCATCATAGTGGGAGTATGTGGCAGATCAAAATGGCTCACCTTATGGCCAGAAACCTAAAAATAAAAATAAAAAAGAAAGAGAGACAGACAGATGGACAGATAGACACAGAGAAAGAAAGAGAAAGAGAAAAAGAGAAAGAAAGAGAAAGGGAAAGAGAGAATGAAGAAGAAATAGGTTTTGTATAATCTCCTTAAAGGGCAAGGCCCTAGTTAACTAAAGACTTCCCACTAGACCCCACCTCTTAAAGGTTCCACCATCTCCTAGTGCCACCACGTTGGGGACCAACCCTTTTCCCACATGGCCCTTTAGGGGATATTCTAGATCCAGACTAGCAATATCTCAGGAGGCTGGGAAAGTGGGTATAATATTGTGTACACTGTTTACATGGATGGATAGAGAGGATCTGGATATGAAGGCTATTTCAGGCAGAGAGAATAGTGTGGGTATGAGGAATTGGAACAGGGCACCATTTATTTTGACTGGTGACTTGGGCAAGGATAACACACGGAGCAGCAGCTAATGTGGAGAATGAGTGGATTCAAGTCATCTCTCAGGCATTTAGGTACCACTGAAGAGCCTCTACAGACCCAGTTGTCTTATCTGTCAGTGTTAGTTTGGGGCTTTGGATGACTTTTACAAGGTTTCTAATCCTGTTTCTTCCTCACTTGTCAAGTGGAGACTATAAGGGTGTAAATGGAGATGGGAGGTGGTTTGGAAGGTTAATAGCCAATAATGTGTCAAATGCTTACCCCCACATGTGATACACAATAATGTCAGTGCTTGATAACAGCTAGCTATAATTGTTATCTCTAATTCACCTAATGATAGGAGAGTGTTATTCACCTGTGAAGGAGTGTTATGATTGGGACAGGGCTTTTCAGTCCATTAATCAGGCAGCAGTAGGGAGGTTGGGAGTCAATGCAGGAACCCCAAAAAGATGCAAAGGTATTTGGGACTTCTAGGTGAGAAGTAATGAAGACTTAAATTGAGGGGTGGCGGGAAAAAATGTGATATGGGTATGGGAGTCAGGGGTCTTGCAGAAATCTGTAGGATTTGGAAACTACCAGCAGGAGAGGGCTGAAGACTTGCTTGACTCACCAGGGGAATAAGGATTCTATTCCAGAAGAGAGGAACAGGCCTGTTGTCCTGAGAAGATAAACTTGGGTTGTGTGGATCAAGCAACACCTGTGGAATTTCCAGATGCACAAGTTTCAGAGGTTTAGAAAGCACCACTGTGGAACTCTGGAGGGAGACTGGACAGGGCCATCATTGGGGAGAACATCAGCAGAGAGTCTAGAGGCAGCATCAAAAGTCCCCAGGTACTGGGTGGAAGGCAGTGGGGGCTGGAGTTCAGAGAATACCCTGCAAGATTGGTCCTGAGACACACAGCCACTGAGAAAAGGCGGAGAGCTATGATTATGCATAAGACATAGTGACAACTGCTGACCTCCATGGCTCTACCCTGCAACCACAGCGCAGCCCAGGAGTGTTGATGAGACCAGCATGGCATGGAGAATACTTCAGAGAAAACTTTCGTCAGTCTCCTTGTTTTGGGATCTCTGAGGCAATACGCCAAGCCTCACAGTTTCCTCACAGAGGCTCCTGCAGACAACTCAGGACACCAAAGCAGGCCAATGGCTGCTTCCTTCCTGAAGGAGGCCACTTACTCTCAGGAGGACACCTGGCTTCTCTTTATAGCTGTTGTGAAAACAAATGACACACTGGGATGTGCTCCTAGGTGTCCCAGACAGGCTCTCACTCCATTCTTCCCAGCCTTGAATTGGCTTGCCTTTGCAATGATATTTTAGGTTGTTAATCTTTTTGGAAGGAAGTAATGAAAAACTCAAGTGCTTGTATGTAGTGCTTGATCAATTCAGTGGGCTTCTTGGCCCCCTGAGAACCCTAGCTTAAGAATCCTTCCTTTATAGGCTCAGTAGCACCCTTTCCTTATTTCTAATAAAATGAAATGACTTTTTGTGTCAGGATAAAATATATTATTAAGCTAGTTTTAAAAAGGAAGGAATAAAGGCAGAAAGGAAGGAAGGTAGCTAAAAGCTGTATGTATTTTAACTATCATATATTTTTTGAGTGAAACTATATATGGCAAAAATTTACAATTTTAAACATTTTAAGGATATGTGTCATTGAGAATATCATGTAGTTTTAATTAACTTGTTTGTGAAAAAGTTCTAAATCTTCTAAAAACTACATGAGAAAGTAGAAAAGACTAAGAAAATATTTACCCAGGGGGGAAAAACTTGGGAAACTGAATGTCAAAGGTTCAGAGATGTGGGCTTTCCCGGACAAAAAGAAAGGAGTCATTTAAGATAAGAATGTTTCATGGAACATTCTCACAGATTCTCAAAATAGAGTTGTTTGTTAAATGAACTGATTGGTTTTTTAAAATTTTTATTACACCAGGGGAGTATAGAAATCTCTAAGGTGGCCAAATTAAGAGAATTTTATAGTTTATAAGGTCAAAATCTATATTTTGAGTTACATTATAAGTGTGGAAAATCACTGAGACTTTTGAACGTGAATGTATTTTTTGAACACAACTCTGTATTTTTCATCAGCTGAAGTTAACAAATTATCCTCACAGTTATTTCAATGTACAGTTCAGTGCTGAAATCCTCATGTGAATTTGCAAATGTGAAGATCACCATAGCAACATCTATATTAAACTATATTGCAGCGTTGTTAGTAAAAGATGCTTGTGTCTTTGTAAGACTTTATCAGGGAATAAAATATACTTTTGCTCCTGCTGTACCACAAAGCATTTCTTCCTTTCCTTGGGCATTGTTTTTGAAACCTGAATGTCTGGATGTCGAATTAAGAGCAGCCAAAACATTAGTGTATCAGTATACTAGAATACTATTTCCAGTAGCAACTTGAGGCAGAGGTACAAAATTTATGGATGTATTTGGCTATGAGAATAGCAGGGAAAGCTTTGGATAAATAGATTTTATAAGTGATAAATTCACTGTCCAGACTGTGCTGTAAGATCCAAGAGCTGAATTCATCTAGAATTGAGCATTCATGCTGAGTTAGCCACTTCTCTGCTTAGAGAATCATGCCAATAAAGGGTCTTTATTGCTGTTACTGTGAGGAGAATCACTGAGTGGCTTTTTTTATTTAAAAGAAAACAAACCTGTCACTTAGGTTTGGTACAATTTCCTATCTAAAGAAATACTGTCCAATTCTCCATCAGATAGATCTCTCTGTATATGTCTTATTGCCTGCTAAACATTTCCTTTCTTCATTCTCAAAACATCTAAGGGTCCTTAATAAAATGGATAGTTAAGGGCTGGGGATTTAGCTCAGTGGCATAAGCACCTGCCTGGCAAGTGTAAGGTCATGAGTTTGAGCCCCAGTACCAAAAAAAAAAAAAAAGCATATGGTTTTCTTATATGAAAGACCTAAATGGGCCGAGGATTTAGCTCAGTGGCTTAATCGCCTGCCTGGCAAGCGCGAAGTTATGAGTTCGAACCCCAGAACCCCCCCCAGACCTAAATTATAAATAAAGAGCACAGTAAAATATAATAGGAAATAGGGAGACAGATCTTTCTCAAATGGGAAGTGCTGAAGAGATGGAGGGAAGCGAGGGAAAGGGGATGAAAAAAGGAAAAGGAATTCAGGTTTCTTCTTTTCCGTCTTTTTTTTTTGTTTCTTCTTAATAGGAATTGCTTCATAAAAGATGTATTACATACATGAACCAGCTTTCCACGAACAGAGTAAGCACTAAGTACTGCAAACATGTACTAATAAAATTTTTAAAATTAAAAAGAAACAAAATGGAAACTACAGTTGCAGAGTGCTACAAATTATTTTTAAGAACCTGTAGAAGCTGTGGGAGGTTTCTAAAAATCAGAGAAACACTAATTCGAAGATTTCTGCTGTCAAAAAACAAAAACAAAAAACACAAGAGGTTCTGTTAGGTCTTGCGTTATGGCTTCACTTTATTTGGGAAGGGACCAAATTAGGTAAGTAAAGCATTTGCATGCAAGCACTGACTGAGGTCATGACCTAACTGCATGTCCTCATAGCAAAGTCATGCCAACCTTTAGCCCTTAGAAAATATCCTTACTCAAACACAAGCAGGAAGAAGTAGAGTGAGAGCAGAATCCTTTGTTGGTGGACCCAAGGAGCCACTTAGAAGACTAGGTTCCCATACATGAATTGTAAATTAATGAAAGCTAAACAGAGCCTTGCAGAAAGGAGAGAAGCAGAAGTCTGCTTAGAATTCAGTAGGTCTTCTCCGCTCTCAGAGAAGCAGGATGAGTACGACTTAGGAGCATGGGCCTTGGTACCATGCTGGCTGGGTTCAAGTCCAGCTATAGCATTTATTGATTGTGTGAACTCAGGTGAGCCACTTGATCTCTCTGTGTTTCTGTTTCTCCATCTTTAAAATGGGGCTGATGATAGAGATATTGAAGAATAAATGAGATCTCACAGTACACAGCATGTAAGCGTTACTTAAGAGTTCCTGTTGCTAGAAGGAACTTACTTGGCTTCAGAGTTCAGAGGTTCAGGGAACCTCTGCAAAGACTAGGGCAGACTGAGGGGCCCAAAAAGACACCCGTAATACTGAGGATTCTGATATCTCAGCATGAGGGTTTATAGAGTATTCACTCCCCAGACACTGCTGCTTAGCAGACACACATTTCAGCAAAACCTTGCTAAGTATTGGTTATCTTGTTCCCCGAGAGACATTTCCGTATTCCTAGACCTATGCATGTAGTCAATCTGTGTCAGAATAAGGAAGATACATCCTCTTTTGCCCATTGTTGCTTTCTGAGCCCTTCCATAAGTGGTGTGACGTGGAGTGTAGGATATGTAAGCTCTAGAATTTCCTTAAGTGCAATTTTCTGGCCCAGAGCAAGTTATTTAACTTCTATAAGCCATACTTTCCTCATCTATGAAATGGTGCAATAATATTATCTGCTAGAGTTGTGAGGATTAAAAACAGGTTTATTTAAGACATTGCCATTTAGGGAAACTGGCAAAGGTACATGGGATCCCTCTGTACTGTTTATGTAACTTCTTGTGAGTCTGTTATTATTTCACATTAAAAAACAAAAACATGCAAAAAGCTGGGCATTGTTTTTGGCACACAAATGTGAAGACATTTTTTAAACACTCTGCTATATTTTGTGTGCATTAGCCTATTTTGTTCTTAGACTGTCCCTCTGAAATGGGCACAATACTACTGTTACCTCCATTTTACAGACAGAGAATCTGAGTCAAAGGAAGAAGAAGCATCTTGGTAAAGAAGGTTCCCATGATATAAATCACTGTGCCATATTCTGTTTCTAGCAAAGTTAGAAAGAAGAAAAAGGAAAAAAAAATATGTAGTGGAGCACATGCCTAGGATGCAAAAGGCCCTGGATTTGAGCCCTATTACAAAGAAACAAGAATAAAAACCCATAAACAAACAGGAGATGAAATTTTCTTTTCCAACATAAGATGGGAGTGGCTCATTTTATCAGCCACATCAGATGACAAAAACTGTTTACATGTCCTAGAATTTGAATGTGCACCAAAGTCCTAGTGTAAAGATATATTTTTGGTAACTTGGGTAAATTAAAGTTGAGCATATTTGTAACATTTATATATAGCACCACATTTGATGGGTTTGTTACTGTCTTGAAAGATGCCTGGGTTAGCTTCCTGTTACTGTGGCAATATACCTAAGAAAACCAATTTAATAAAGTAAAAAAACTTATTTTGGCTCAGGGTTTCAGCGGTTTCAGTCCATGGTTGCTTTGTCCTGTTCCTTTGAGCTTATAGTAGCACAGTATGTCATGTCAGGAGTGTCTAGAGAGTGACAGTGGCCTGTTCACAACATGGAAGCCATAAGAGACAGAAACAGGAATGAACTAGGGTCCTAATATCTCTTTCAAGGGCACACCCTGCAATCACCTTATTTACTCGCAATAGGGCTTCCTGATGTAGGTTCCACCATCTCGCATTAGTGCCACAGGCTACAGACTAAACCTTTAATACTTGGGCCTTTGGGGAAAGATCCAAACATAGCACAGAGAAAAGTCTTCAAGGTGGCCTTGAAACTTATACATTAGAAATTACCCATAAAACAGCACAGGCTTGACCAGAGCTAGTACAAACAGAACTCTGAAATGGGGAAGGACTGGTGTGGTCACAAACAAGTACACATATAAAAATCTAGGCCTCTTTCCAGATGCCAAATGAAGTACTGGTGAATTTTCTTGACAGAAATCCCACTTAAATATATTAATAGGGAAAGGTGTGGTATGATTAGGAAATCACTCTCCTTCTGGCCATTTCTCAGACTGTATTAGTTACTTTCCTATCACAAGCCCACAATTTAAAGGAGAAGAGGTTTATCTTGGCTCACAGTTCCAGTGGTTCAGTCCATTTTCAGCTGGCTCCAAGGTAGAAACTGGATGGAGAAAAGACATGGCAGAGGAAGACTTGTCACCTCTTGGTGACTTGTAAGCCGACACAAAAAGGAAGGAGCCACGGACAAGAATACACCCTTCCAGGTCATGCAGCCACTGATGTGCCTTTCTTATGATCTGGCCTTGCCTCCTAACAGCACATGTAGCTATGAACTCATCAGTGAAGTAATTCACTGATGTGTATAGTATGCTCATGATCCATTAACTTTTTAAATGTCCCATCTCTGGACACAAGATTCCTGGGGAACATTTTAGATATAAACCATAACACAGACCTTTGTCAGAATACTGGGGTAGTTTTGTTATTCACTTTCAAAAGTAATATGAAGATTATCTGGGGCAAGCAGTATGAATGACCCAGGTCACTGTTATAGACACTAGAGTTGAGAGACCAGTGGGATGATCTGATGCTAGCTGTGTCAGTCAGAGCCTCAAATTTTCCTTTTAAAAGCATCTTTGTTGTTGGCATTGTTGTCTCCTGAGTGACAGTTGTCTTGAGGTTCATGTTTCCGTAGCTGCCTGTGAAGAATATGACTTACCTGAGAGGTCACCTAGAATTCCACTACTCAGGCATCACAGCCTCCCCCAC